>JAJOOR010016027.1:0-13216 GCA_036250505.1 Solanum acaule | reverse complement strand
TAAAACAAATTTTAGATGACAAATTAAATTATTTTTTATGTCATATAATTATAATTATGAACTCCACAAATAAACAAAATCATAAAATCTATTAATTTCGAAAGGATAAGTCTCTAACTCTATGAGACCAGAAAGGAACGGTAAATCTGATCCCATAATACACAGGATGCTTGGCATCAATTAGCTGCCTGAGTAATTAGGATCAGCCACTGCATATATAATAATTAATAATAAACAACAAAGTTGAAAATTCGGCCGATGCGTTCAAACTGATGGCATAGAGCGAGAGAGGAAAAAAACTCGGTATAAAAATAAATAGATTTTATAATTTTTGTATGGGTAGAGTCCATGATTACATGACATAAAAATAATTTGATTTGCCATTTAAAATTTATTTTATTGATAAATGTAATTGAGTGATTTTCTAAAATAAAAGCCTTAAGTTGAATGATTTTATTGAAACAAAACAAAGTTCAATGATTTTGCTAGATAATTTCTCATAGTTCAGTGATCTTTTAAGATATTAACTCAAAAAATACTATATATTAGTAGTAGATAACCACATAGGTGGCAGTCAACATGCCTGCTTCACATGTGTGGTTCCACACTTACATCTATATTTGCCTATTTTTTTTTTCCATTTTAATTTGTTTGTCTTATCTTTTTAATTTTTTATATATTTAAAAATTGCATAAAAAAATACTATAAATCATGATAATTGCCAACTAAAATTAATATATCTGTGTCATATAAAATGGGACAAAAGAAGTTACATGTATTATTTAATTTGAAAACTACGTAAAAAGTATTGTAAATCTCAATAATTAACAATTGACTCTTGAAATTCTATTTGTGCTACATATATTGGGACAAGAAAAGTAACATATATTATTTAAAAATTACGTAAAAAATACAATAATTAACAACTTATCAAATTAAATGTTATAGCCATAGTTTCTTTTATTTGTAATTCGCAGCAAACATTTCATATTTTTTGCCATCCCATTTGTATACCGAAATATACAAATAGACCGAAATATACAAATGCATGACTCATTTGTATACCGAAATATACAAATGCATGACCCATTTGTATATCGAAATATGCAAATGCAGGACCCATTTGTATACTGAAATATACAAATGCAGGACCCATTTATATACCGAAATATACAAATGCAGGACCCATTTGTATATCAAAATATACAAATGCAGGACCCATTTGTATACTGAAATATACAAATGCAGGA
This sequence comes from Solanum acaule, assembly GCA_036250505.1. Classification (NCBI taxonomy): domain Eukaryota; kingdom Viridiplantae; phylum Streptophyta; class Magnoliopsida; order Solanales; family Solanaceae; genus Solanum; species Solanum acaule. Next base: position 11,966 of record JAJOOR010016027.1, on the reverse strand, counting down.
CCCATTTGTATACCGAAATATACAAATGCAGGACCCATTTATATACCGAAATATACAAATGCAGGACCCATTTGTATATCGAAATATACAAATGCAAGACCCATTTGTAAACCGAAATATACAAATAGACCAAAATATACAAATGCAGGACCCATTTGTATACCGAAATATACAAATGTAAGACCCATTTGTATACCGAAATATACAAATAGACCGAAATATACAAATGCAAGACCCATTTGTATACCAAAATATACAAATGCAGGACTCATTTATATACCGAAATATACAATTACCCAAATACATTATTTTTATGTATATGTATACCGAAATATACAGATTAATTGCCATAGCAAACATAAAGTTTGCTATGGAGCGCAATGATACAAACTATAGTTATAGCATACAAATATGATTTTTATGTTTGCTAAACCTAAAATTTACTCAATAAAAAATAAATATTGGGCCTTTGCTAGCACGGGCACTTATATCTAGTATATATATATATATATATTAATCTGCTAAAATAACACAAAAACATCTTCTTTTTTAATATAGAAATCACGTAATCGAAGTAACATATAATTTATTCTAATTCAACAATCTTTGTATTCCTGGAAAAGTTAATAGTGAGGTAATATTTTGTTTATGGAAGCAAATTGAATTTTTATATGTATATTGCCCTTCTATTATTACTCAATTATTGTTGATAATTATTCCATATTTTACATAGGGTTTTGTAATTACAAGTCAACCTTTGAAGAAAGAGACAAAATACAGTAATTTTCTCCGATTATAAGTTAGATATAGAGAATTTAATTGATATATTAATTAATTAGCTGAAGCCTGAAAGTAATCGATCTAATACATGTGAATGATTAAAGTTGTTATGCAAAATTAGTCGAACTAAAATTTGTAAAACATATAAATATCACTTATTAAACTGAGAAGCGATTTAAAGTTATTTTTTTTCTTAAAAAGGCAAAAAAAAAAAAAAAAACGTAGAGAAAATATTTCTATCTCAACAAAATATTGATGAATGCTAGGAATTTGACTAAAACGGGGCTTTTCATTTTTTAATATCTAATAAGAGTTATCAGTGGCTTCAAAAATATTTATTGGGGCGAGTTTTGGACGAGTTTCGAGGCGGGGCATATCAAAAACGCTGCGGGGTGCAAATTGAAGACGTAGATCCATAGGGCGTAAGTCCTAGAATTTTGGTGCATAAGCTTCAAGCGTAAAAACGTACGTCCTAGGTGTTATTTTTAAACCTTTTTTGCTTTAAATCATATTTATTGTTATTGGGATAATGATATTTCTCAAATAGTAATTGTAATACTTTTTCTTCATTCTTGGTTATTAATACATTTTTCAAACAAAAATCCTAATATTTTTTCTATATATTAAAGGTTATTTATTAAAATTTAATTGAAAGATTTACTTTTGCTAATTTTCTTAGTAATAAAATTATAAAATTGAATATATATGAGACTACACCCGTAGATCTATAAGACTTACGCCCCATGTCTCGAGGCTTACGTACTCTATACTATATAAAACGTCTCACCTCACGCTCCCACCTTTTAAAACAACTCTCAATTTATGTCAGTGACTACGATGGTATATATAGTTATATTTTCAAGTATTTTTGGGTCTTTTTTTAGTGAAGTTTTTATCATGCGTTTGGTCATAGATTTTGAGAGAAATATTTGATTTTAAAAAAAATATAATTTATATCATAAATTCTAAAAATTATTAAAATTATCAATAAGTTTGTTTTATCATTTTATAATAAGTATATTCCGTTAAAAAGTAACCTTATAACATAATTGACAACTATCGACAATAATAAAAACAACAATATAAATAGGGACATAATTGCATACTCAAACGTGTCACTGATTCAAGATAAATTATAACTCATTAAAAATAAGTTTTTTCTAATGGTGTTGGTTGTAAGTATATATTAATTGGAATTAACATATAATGGATGCTATTATAAAATATAAAAGTCTCCAAATATTAGAATTTGATCTAAATTCTATTTTTTTTAGAACTTGAAAACTTGAGATGTTGCTAAAATATATTTGTTAAATAATGACAAATATTATGACCAAATACTAATTTTTAAATTTTTTTCTCAAATATATTTATGGCCAAACGACACCATAACAAAAAAATTGGTAATTTTGAGCAAATGATAAACGAAGAAAGGTAGATGTGTTGAGTTGGTATGTCATGTGATTTAAATGAATGGATAACAGAAAAAAACAAATTTAAATTATTTTTATAATAATATTAAGAATTTATGTAAACTGATCATATAACGAAGCGTAATATTAAATCTTTTTTTAACTGTAGAGGTGCAAATATAACGGTATATATATATATAATTTTCATATAAAAAGTGTTCAACTGGTCACTTATTATTACATGCTCTAATTTTGACTGTGAGATTTTGAAAAGTAATTTTTTAATAATAAGAGTGAAAATTGTCTTTTAACTATGAAAAATAGAATAACTTGTCTTTAACAGTAAATAAAATAATTTTCCGACGGTATGAATTTGGTCCCAAATAATATCATTACTAGCTAGACATTATTGAAACCAAATTAAAAAGTCGTTAGCTCAAATTTGACCATATAAAACACTGTTAAGAACAAATGAAAGGGATATAAGGGGATTAAAATCTTATTTGTTTGCACTTAATGAAGTTCTTAATCTTAGTTATTTAAATATTTGTTTTTAAGAATTGAATCTTAATATATCATTAAGTGTGGTTTTTTTTACAATCACTTAATGAGTTTGAATAAGTCTAAACGATTAAAATCTATAATCATGTCTTAATATAATTAAAATGTCTATTTAATAGTTTCTATAAATATGACAGTTCAGTGCTACTCTATCTACTTTCATCTAGCACCCACAATCACCATTTCAACTACAACTATCACCACCACATACCAATCATAATAGTCATACTCAGCCTAACTGCAACATCACTACCGTCAATCACCAAAATCAATTGTCATCACCATTAAACATTATTTGCAATCATCAACCAATATTACATTCATTATTAACAATTTATAATTACCACCATTAGTTAATATTATATCGCTAACTGACATCATCATTCACCACCGTCATTAGCATCATTGTCATTTCATTACTAATTACCAGTCATCATCACCACCGACTACAATTAATCATTATTGCCAATCACTACACCATAAAATATTGCCCATAACACCATCATCAGCCAACACCATCCCGAATCGACACACACAATCAACATCGTTAGTCATCATCAATACCAATTATCATATAAATTTTTAAAATATTCTATTGATACAATATTAAATCAATTTAGAATTTTATTTGAATTTTTATATTTATTATCTTTTAAACAAAGACAAAATTTATACATTCAGATGTTGAGAAAATAAATGATCTTTAATTATTTAATATTATCTTAATATAACATCTTAATATGTTGTACGTACTTTTCAAAGTAGATTCCCTCCCCCCCCCCCCCCCCCTCAAAATAGTGATACTTAATTTTGGTACTTTCTATTTAATTAAAATTTATAGGTTAAAATATCCTCAATTATGAACTAATTACAAGGCAAAAATTTATCCAGCGTAAATTATATAGTATCTAATTTGAAAGGCATAAGTTAGAGAACTTTCTTACTCGTCAAAGTTGAGAAAACTAAGAGAGATAATTTTATGGGTTTTGAAATTGAATTTATGTTTTGTAAAACATAATTTGTATTTAGTAAATTTTTTCTTGCAAATTTTTTTTGTCATGTAAAATATAAGTCGTGTCTGGCAATTTTTTTTTTGGGTGATGTTAGGACAATTTTCGAGCATCATTTATTACTCAGCAAAAATTAAAGAGGAACTTACATGAATTCCACTAATTTTAGGAGTTAATTACTTAGATACTTTCTAGTTTGGAATATTACGTATTTTACTAGATTTTGGTGCCTTCAGATACATCCAGATTACTAGATACATATATCTCGGATACATGAAGTCAAAATTAGGTGTAATTTATCTTAGATACACTCTATCAAAGTGGATTCGTATGTATCTAAGATACATAGCAAAATTCGCTCGCCTCTCTGCCATCTCCCTAGCTCCTCTCCTATGTATCTGAGATACTAGATACATACGAATCACTCAAGATATATACAAATACATGTATCTAATGTGATTCATATGTATCTAGGATACATACGAATCTCGCTCGCCTCCCTTCCCAATCTTGCTCCTCTCTCTCTCTATTTTTGTGTATCTAATAACAAAGATACATGTATCAAAAATACTATATTCACATTTATATATTTTTTTCAAAATTAAACACCATCCCGAAATAGCGTGAAAGAGCTTGTTAAATTAGTTGGAGGTGCAATAAGCACCAAATAATAAACATGTATGGTGTATTAAGCCTAACTAATTCACTCACCACCAAATAAGAAAAAGAAAGAAAGTGAAAGGGTATCAAGAAAAGGCCAAGCACAAAAAGATGATAAAAATATATGTGTGAAAATTCTTTGATGACACGGTAAAGCAATCAAAATACGCCACGAACAGCTGACGCCATATATTATTTGGGTAAAAAAATCAGGTATATACCCAAAGAGAGAAAACGCGTAAACTGAGAAATCCAGAGCTCAACTGAGTGTTGTTCAATCCAAAAGAGTTTTGTTTGCTTTTGATTCATCTGATTCTTTAGCTACAGTGGGTTAGTACTCTTTCTTGAGAAACCCCACACACCTAGCCGCACAATTCACATATTTTTTTTTGTAGAAATGGATTGTCAAGAATTTGATTTGTTGGTAAACCCAGATAGGAAATTGAGTTAATTGTATAATCTGTGAAGATTTGGGGAAAAAATGTTCTGTATACATGATTGCTTTTGTTAATCTGTTGATTTTTCTTTACTTTGGTTATAATAATCCTCTTTTGTTTATTGGGGTTTTTGATTGTTTGATTGGAGTGATTGATTCTCCAGAAAGGTCAACGTGTGGGGTGGAGGATTTTGGGGGTGGGTTTGGTTGATGACCTAGAATTGGGAATTGGGGTTCTTGACTTCTTGTTTGTGGGGGCTATTGTTGTGAATTTTTCTGTATGGTACTAGTTTGGTTGTTAATTAGTGGGTTCTTACTGGATTTGTTTTTTGGGGATTATTGATTGAAGTAGCTATTTTGCTGGTGTTTGCATTGCTAAGTGAGGTTCTGCGGTTGGTGAATGGGAACGAGTTTTAGTGTGTGAGTTTGGGTTCTTCTTAGTGGGATTCTGGCTATGGAGTTATGCTACACTGTGCTGGGTTCTGTGTTATGTTGCAAATGTTTATTGCTTGTATCATCTTGGATTTTGATAAATTGTATTGCTAGTATAATTTAAGGATTGTTATAGAGTTTCTTGAGATACTGTTGCTGGTGGGAGGTGATAGGTAGCCTGTGGAATTAGCTGAGCTGCGCGAAAACTGGCCCGGAACCACGGTCATCAAAGAAAATAAAAACATGTAGAGTTTCTTGAGATAACGTTAAGCATTAGGAGTTTTATGAGCTAGTTCTATACTTTGCCTTGTTGGATGGCTATTAGATTTATGGTAATGCCTTGGTAAATGGATCATCTATAGTCCCTGATATAAGTGGAGTAGTTGAATTGTTGAGTTTTGAGATTTTAAAGGTCATGACAATAATATTCAACATTCAATAAATAATTTTGTATAGTTTAGTTTCTGGGGAAGTTGTGGATAGCCAATCTATGCATTGTCTTATTGAATTGTGTTTGTATTTTTGCCATTTTGAGCTTTCATATATCACACAAATCTTGGTTGCCCTTAGACCAAGGTTGACTGGTTATGATTGTTCTTGCTTCCTTCCTGATTTTTCCTTCTTTGCTTTTGCACTTGGGTGATGGTCTCATGCTCTTCAAAGTGAGGCGAGAAAATACTTACCATTCTGCTTTTGTTGCACTTTCAACAGAAAAACTGCTTAGACTTCTCATATAAAGCTGCTGCAGTCCCTGAATTAACTGGGTGATTGTGAAGAGGAGAAGAATTTTCCATTCTGGTGAACTCATACTTGCACTGCTTCAGACTTCTGCATCCCATGTTTTCTATACTTATCTCTCAGTCAGTGGACTTAGATGGCCATTTCCTCATTGGGACTACACCGGAAAAGCCAAACTAACCAGTTTCAATTATTAATGGAGCAAGCAGATAACCGTAGCAACAATGAGCATGTTATTGACATAACTATTAGCAACGATGCATCCTCATCGAGCAACCCCCATGACAGACCAGTTAATAATGTGCTTCATGTCCAAGCTGAACATCCCCCATCAACAAGCACAACAGTGCCCGTCTCCCAACATGCATTTTCTTCTGCTAATAGATCCAACTTGAGGAACTCATCATTTGCTCGAAGAGGAAATGGGCGCCGCCATCGGAGTCCTCTGAATTCCGTGCTCTGGATATCCATTGAACTAGTCTTGACATTGAGCCAAATAATTGCAGCAATCGCGGTGTTGGCCATATCAAGGGATGAGCACCCACGAGCTCCTCTATCCCAATGGATAGTTGGTTATGCATCTGGGTGTGTAGCAATCCTCCCTCTTCTCTACTGGCGTTTTCGTCATAGAAACCAAAATTCAGATCAGGATTCATCTCAGCAGCCACAGATTTCTTCCCAGGTTGAACTCCCGGCCAGACCTTCCTCAAGTACAAGGAGTTCAGAAGGCGAAGGTCGTCAGACAACTGCTACAGCTTCTACAGGTGGTCAAAGTAATGAATTACTGAGCAGAAGGTGGGTAATGTAACTGTTTACTTGGTACTTGTCCTTATTAAACACTCACCTAAATCTTCTAAATTTCAATGTCAGGATTTTCGTTCCTGGCATGTTTTGGTTTAACCCTGCACTTTATGTGCTATTGCAAAACTGGACATGTGCAATCATACAGTCCCTTGATTTTATATGCTGTTCTGATTTGAGTAGGCATAATTAGCAAGATGTGGCCTAAAGGCATCATTTACCAAGCATGTTTTAGTTTGATCATTGGTTTGCCACTTTAAGAGTTGTAAGAAAATTATGGTCGTGCTAGTATAAATATAGAAGTTGTCATTTTCAAGTGTAAAACATTGTGGTTGTTTATACTTGAATAGTTATCTCTCTGTGACAACTTATAGGAGATTGATATATCACTACCACTTTAGCTTTGTCAAGTTCATCTTTTGATTACTGTTAATTGTGGTTTCTAGATTTACGACATGATAAAATTTTGGAACTTTATTTCTTAAGATCCTTAACAATTGCACCTAAGGGCGTGGCCTAGTGGTCAATGAAGTGGGTTGAGAACCATGAGGTCTAAGGTTCAAATACCAGCAGAGGCAAAACCACTAGGTGATTTCTACCAATCTGTCCTAGCCTTGGTAGCCTTGATGGACAGATTTACCTAGTACGGGTTATCAAAATTTACCTGGTACGTGTTGGTGGTGGGAGCCTGGGAGGTGATAGGTAGGTTTCCCATGGAACTAGTCGAGGTAGGCGCAAGCTGGTCCCGACACCACAATTATAAAAAAAAGGTTCCATAACAATTTGAGACTATAACTTCATATTTTGTTGAATATCTGTCTTTAAGTTTAAGATTTCCATCTCCTTTTTGCCAAGCTTTAATTGTTATTCTAGAACCAAGGACATTACCTTATTTTGTAAAGCAATAATGTTTTGGGCCTTGATCACGGTCTTCAACTAATTGGGACCAATGCTTAAAGTTCTAATAGATGTTCGGGTGATAATATCTGCATTCCTGTGCTCTTCCTTTTCCATTATTTTGCATTCATCTGGTATTGGGAACTTGTAATGAAATTAATGTACAAGGAGCAATGTGTCGTGGAACTGAGGACTAAAGGATCTCATTTCCCTATTGCAGGGTAAAGGCATTTGTTGAGTACTTCAAAATGGCATTAGATTGTTTTTTTGCAGTGTGGTTTGTGGTTGGCAATGTGTGGATATTTGGCGGACACTCCTCTTCCTCTGAGGCTCCCAACTTGTACAGGTGATGTTTCACTATTATTTTCATTTTGGGGTATTTTCTTACTTTCTATCATCTCTACCAGCATCCTATTTGCTCATGTTTCTATTTATCCGCAGGTTGTGTATAGTATTTCTGACCTTTAGCTGTATCGGGTATGCCATGCCATTTATTCTATGTGCAACAATCTGCTGCTGCCTCCCCTGCATTATTTCAGTCATGGGCTTCCGAGAAGATCTGACTCAAAACAAAGGCGCCACACCAGAATCAATTAATGCTCTTCCGACCTATAAATTTAAGATAAAGAAAAACAAAAGTGGCAACAAAGAGGCTGCTGAAGGTGGGGTTGTGGCTGCAGGAACAGACAAGGAGCGTGTGATTTCAGGAGAAGATGCGGTAAATTTATTTCCTTTCTAACATAGATTTCTCTGATTTATTTTCTGTCCATCTTAGTGGCAAAATTCCTTTTCCTTTAAAATAAAAATTTTAGTGACAAATTCTCTTTTGAGGAGTGAAGAAACTGTCTGCTTGAACCTTCACCATCCTCCATTTGAAATCAAGACAAAGAAAGAAAAAGGAGAACTATTTATTCTCTCTCCCTCGTCACTGCTATTGCAAAGTCATTTCTGTGGTGTACATACCTTCTTACTCTGGCTGGCAGTAGAAACAGATTATTTCGAGTTTATTTTAATTTGGTTTTGCATCATAGGTTTGAACCAGGGCTACAATTTCAGAGCGTCTTTTTCTGCTTTTGAATGACAATTGCATCTGAATGGAATCTGAACCCTGTTATGCTCTTTTCATCGGTTCCATTGAGCCACTAAGACGCTAGTGCTGGAAAACAACATTGTATATCCAGTAGTTAATTCCTTTTTCTTCTTCTCTATCCCTCTGGTAGTGGGATTTGATATTTAGTGGGTTTTGGTACCTGAGTGTTTCAGCATATAACCTCTAGCATTACTTCTTACTTAAGTACAGAGCAAAACGCCAGAGGATCTTTTGATGTCACTCTCAAATTCCATACACCTTGCATTTTAGATGAGTATGATGATGAAGAAGAAGCCACATACTTTCCTCTTTGTAGGCCGAGTCCTCTAGACTCATTCTTTCCCACTATTTTCTTGTAAGATGGTTGCTGTTGTTTCTTGTTAACCATATGTTGAGAAGCAAAAATAGGTGAAGGCTTGTGTTATCCATTGTACTTGGATTTAGACCAAAGGTACGAATCATTAAATATGTTAGTGAATTTAGATAACATCTGACAGAAATGGTCTCAAGTTCCATATGCATGTTTGCCTTCAAAGGCCCTTTACGATACAGCTTCAGCACTTCTGCAAGCATACATTTTTGGGTTCTTCATCACCCTGATGCAAGACAACTAAGAAAAAAAGTCTACTCGCAAATTGTTTATATCTGGTTGCTTGATTCTGCTTATGAAGAAAAATCAGTACTTAAGAAGACTTTTTATGCTAATGTTTCGTCCCAGCCTTTTCTACCAAAGTGAGTGGCGCAAATTGACTTTTAACATATTGCACGCTTAAAAATTTCCACTTAAACTTTGGTTGGGATTACACTGGGTATGTTGTTATTAAACTTTGACTGGGAGATTGTAATGGTCTCCCAAAAGCAAACCACCACTTTGTCATGTCCATAGATTTTTAGATGTTTTGCTGATGAATTGGTGTTAAATATTTTGAGCTGTGATTTCTCTCATTCCGATTGGTGTCTTTCAAGCTTCTAAGTCCTAACTAGAAATATGAACATTCTGACCATTTTCTTCTTCCTTGAGAGAATAGCTTATATATATTTATGTGCTGTAGCATTTGAACAACAACCTTCTCCTCCCTTAGTTTTTGAGACGGGGGAAAGTGTTAGTTTTCCTTGTTAGTGGCTTTGTTGATAGTAGAAATGGTTGATCAAATGTACTTGCGACTTCCCCTCCCAGTTCCCACTCCTCACAGCCTTCTCTATCCTTCCAATATCCTAGCAGCTTTAATTTGAAGAAATAAATATTTCAGAGCAAAACTTGCTGGAGGATCTTAGGAGGGTAAAACATGTCTGGTATGATAACCATACACTGATATGTGAAAGGAAACTATTGTGTTACATGACTTGTGTGAATATGGAAACCCACCTCAAATGGGTGGAGAATGTAAGGGAGACCCTTTTCTCCAAAAGCTACTCATTAGGGAATACTGGCCAAATTTGTCTTTCAATAAAGGATTTTTATCTTTGAAACTCATTAGCAAGAGAAATACAAGAGAAATCATACAAAAATTAGAAAGGGACGGAAGATACTTTATACGAGAAACTCACAAAAATCTAAGTGCTCAAGCATCCAATCAATTGAAATGAGGGTCAACAAAGAAGGAATAGGACCTATTTTTGTTGCTGAAGCATTATTAACTGTATTGTTACTCTTGCAATTGTCGGGATTAATTTGACTCCTTCTCCTGTTCCCATTCATGATACTTTTGAGTTATACGTAATTTGACTGCTGAAAGGAGTTGTGTGGCTGTGTAATTGCTGAATCAAGGGAGAAGAAAGATGTCAAAGAGCAAATAGTAGGTGGAGACTTGTGCCAACTGCTAAACTAAGCTAAGGGGTAGAGGGTTGCAGAGATTAGCGTAGGAGTTGAGAGTTGGGTGACACAATCACATATTAATCTGATATATCCTGCATCCAAAATTTACCTGAACTGTGTGGACACTGCCTTTTTGAAGACTGAAATATTATATAGTCCAATCAAAATGGAAGATAAAAGTAATAGCTTACATACTACCTAACCAGTTGCCACTCAAAAGTTAATTGCTATACTTTTCCAACAACTTGCCTTCCAGGTCTTTATCACTCCCTAGCCTCCTGGAGAAACTGCTAGACTACTAATGCAAGCCCAAATCCATAGGGTCAGAATTGGAACTTTGAGAAAGCACCGGTGAATGTAAAATCATCCGCTGCAATCAATCCATAAATTATGTTGAACTACTAGAGATGATTATTCATGGAAAATAGGTCCTGATGTATATTGATATATGCACTTAGCTTTGCATCTCCGGTCATAAAGTGTGAATTGGTAATAATATGGTTTCTTTGTTCCTCAAAAAAATAATAATATGGTTTCTTTGTCTATCATCCTGTAATCACCTTGTGACCTGTTCTGGACAATGCATTATCAAATGTAAGGAAACTTTTTGTTTCATGAATAAGAAAATGCAGTGATGAACATGGGTAAACGAGAATTAGCAAAAATATAGGTTCTACTTGAGATCATACTGTCGACCAATAAGTATTTTTGGAACTGTCCTATGTACAAGAAAACAAGCTGATATTCCAGTTCTAGTGCATTTTATACTATCATGAGTAGAAAGACAGTATGCTTCTCATAATGTTCTGAATTTCTGAGTGACATGCGCTGCTAACATGCAGAAACCAATGATCTTCTCCAAAACAAAACTTTTAGCAAACCCTTGTTGCCACAATGCCTTCGATATTGTGATATATTTTCCATTATCTATTGTTTGATGTCATACTATTTTTAATTTCTTCTTTTTTTCATTTTCTATTGTTTGACGGCATACTTCCACCAATTCATCTTAATAATCCTTTTTAACTTTGGTTTAACAGGCATGTTGCATTTGCTTGGCAAAGTATGTGAACAATGATGAGCTGAGGGAGTTACCCTGTTCTCATTTCTTCCACAAGGACTGTGTGGATAAGTGGCTGAAAATCAACAACTCATGTCCCCTTTGCAAAGCTGAGGTGGGTGAGACCCTTTTGAGCTCTCTTACCGAAGCAACTGCAAGTTTGCGTCAGAGTTCCGCGTTTTAAGTTGCCACTCTGCCCACATGCTAGTATAGAGATGCTTTTTAAAGGAATAGTAGTTACCTTCATATATATTTCATTTTCTTCCATCACTC
>JAJOOR010016026.1:0-22418 GCA_036250505.1 Solanum acaule | reverse complement strand
CCCCCCCCCCCCCCCCCCCTAGTACCTTCCAATTATTCATAGTACTCATACATTACTGAATTTCAACAATCACCATAAAACAGTCAATAAATGGGAGTTCCTTGTGAACTTCCACATATGAAGTAGCAAAGGAAGGACGAAATGAATGAATCCTCAAATTAAATGCCCTATCTGTCACTAGTTATAAATTCTCCTAATTTACAATCTTGTGACATCATACATAATCAATTAATTTCAGCAGATAACAAGTGACGACTAATTAACTGTATCAATCCATCCCATAAGGAATACGAAGAAAGTTCTGAACTGAAACATTGTGCTAATCAGAAATGATAGGCATACTTGCAAACAATCAAACAGTAACAAAGGCAAAGCTTGAGAATTCCTTACAGAGTGAGAGAGAGAGAGGGGAAAGAGTCTCCAAACAGCAATGACAGAGAGGAACAAGGACAGATTGAAGAGATACTCTCTAATCTTCACATCAATACTTTGAAGTTTGAAGCGCCGTGCTAAGGTCAACCACACCAAGTGGAATAGTCAAACGGTCGTCAACCACACTAACCACCAAATAGAAAAATGGTCTTATTTATGTGAAAGTTTGAATTTGATCCGTTTTGGCCACTAGTTTTTTATTTAAATTTTGATGGGCCAACTGAAATACTTCATAAGTGAAACCCCACAACTCACTAATTTCTATTTTATAGACTCACATATTAATCTATGAACTCACATTCAGTATGTCATGTATCCTTATTGAAGAATCGTATTGATGATTCGACTTTAGTTGTACATTTAGAGAGTGTGTGTGAAAGACAGTCTCTCTTACGAAGAGGTTCCGATTGAAATTTTTGATTGATAGATTTGTAAGTTGAGAAATAAAAAACTAGCCTCGGTGAAAGTTCTTTGAAGGAATCAATTAGTTAAGGGAGCTCCTTGGGAAGCAGAGACAAATATGATGGCCAAGTAACCCCACCTCTTTCCTTCCACTACAGTTCGAGCGTGAGGTAATAGTTTCTCCATAGCATCCATTCAGCTTCATATCTTTAAGTTATTTGAGTATTAGTATGCTTGCATGTTCACGAAATAAGTACAGTCTTCATATCTCAGTCTAGAGTCAGCCACTCCGCCAATTTTCAGTATTCAGTTTTGGGATTGCAGCTCTTCCCTACTCTTTCCAGCTTAATTAGACTTCATTCGAGGATGAATGTTCCAAAAGGGAGATATTGTAGTACCTCACAACTTTTAAGTAAAGGTATGAACCATTCTCCCTATGTATATCGATTCAAACCCAACAAATTTAAGTTTGACTTGGTATAAAGGTCTAATAATAAGTGTGTAAAGAATATTGAATGTAAACAAGGGTTATAAGGGACTCCTAAAGCATGAAGAGTTTTTGTGGCCTAATACCAAGAAAATAAAAGGTCGTGAAACCTTCTTTCCAACGCATTCGACCGTTCGTCAATCCAAGTTTTGTGCTAAAAGTTATGCCCATTTTATTAGGCACTACATATTCTGCGAGATCTGCCGCGCGAAGTAGAGGTCCGCCATGCGGCTGCGTGGCAAAGACAATGCTATTGTTAAGGTTGCGTGAAGTGTCACATGAAGTAGTTTTCAACAGCGCGACCAGACACGTTTCTTTGAAATTCTTTTAGTTTTCTCTTCTTTTTTTTCACGTCCTAGGAGGGGTGGTTTTGTCTTTTCTTTATTTCATAACCCCAACACATGAATATTAACTTTCCCCAAAAGCCTAAGTACAGATTTCATAACTTACGACAAATTTTATCTCCAAGAACTCCATAGAAGAGTTTCTCAAGTTCAAGTTATAAGAGATTCAAATTCAAAGCTTTTCTCCAAAAATTTCTAAATTTTAGCAAGGTTTCCCATTCCATGTATGTAAGATTTCATTAATGGGTATCTTTTCATCCATTAAATCCCATAGAATACGTTATTCTTCGGTTAATCAAATTCTAGAAAATCGAGGGTTCATATGAAAATCATGAATCACATCTTATTTCAATTTTTTCTTTATGAATAGCTCATGAATACATGTTTTTACCTAAAATTCATAATTCATATATGGTATTTCCGTAAGCCCTCAGAATAGGAAAAAATCATGTCTTTGAAATTTTGTTGCTTAAATTACATGCTTTATTCAGGATGGTAGAATTTGTTATAATCAGTTGTATCGTCAATCTTTCACTTCCACATGTATTATGATGCTTTCAGATAATGCATTTATTATTTTAGTATTATTGAGCTATTCAGTATTATGTAGTTTAGCGGTATAATTCAATTGGGAGTATTATTTAGCACTGAGCAGACATAAAGATGAAGGCTCACCCATCAGTTAGGATTGAGACCTTTAGTAGCAATCCCTAAGTCTCAGAATTACGTGCCAACGTAGGCTATATGGGTCACTTAGTGGACCCACATTAGATAGTGTTCGAAGCCTGATAAAGTACAAAACACCCTTTCAGTCGGGGTATAGGTTGGACTCATTTTAGCTCAAATGAAGTATGTCGATTAATAGTATCTCCCACGATTCAGTCTCAGATATTTGATAACCTTGCATTTCACTTTACTCAGCACAATGTTGATTAGTTACATGCATGCTTATTACTTGGTCATTGCATTAGTTTTATATTCAGTTCATCGTCTTAAATTTATCATGTTCAGTTGATTAGATTATTGTATTTATCTCACATATTCAGTACATTCAAAATACGGACCGCATACTCTTTTGTACTATATTGTTTTATAATATAGGTTCAAACGCTTAGTATCCATCTTGCGGTTAGTACGATTTTTGTATCATCTCAGCAACTGAGCTTGGTGAGTCCTCATCTTTTGAGGACAATGACTATTGTTATTTATTATGTTATTTCTTTAGTTTCAGACAGTTAGAGTTAGTTGGGGGCTTGTCCCAACAACTCATCTTAATAAAGGCTTTCGATTAGTCATACAATAGTTTCATTTTTTCTGATTTGTTCAAACGAATTCTATTTTGATTATTCAGTTGTTTTAGATTTATCCTAGTTTAGCTTCCGCAACAGTTATATTCAATTATTTATGTATGAATCTTAATGTCAAGGCATACCAAGGGTTAACTTGGGGTCACTAGTGACTCCAAGCACCGTGTTACGATTAAAGGGTAGTCTGAGATCGTGACAATTGGGTCTGAGCTTGTCCAGACTTTTGTCTCTAGTATATATATCATTGTCAAAAAAAAAAAATCATCAACATTTGACTCTTTTTTTCTCCATATCACAATAAAAATTGATGATTTGTAAATCCAAAATGATATTTTAAATTTTCAAAATTTAGCATTAAAAAATCATCTAACGTTGGTCAATTCTATTTAACTCAGTCGATTTTTCAATTGGTCAATCAATTTTAAACATGCTTTTAGTAGTGTTTATTTTTAGTAAATAAATGAAAATGAACAGAGAATTTCAATTTTTTTTTTTTTTAAAAGTTAGATGAGCATAACATGGTTCATAATTTTTTTATTTCTTAATCAAAAGGTGACTATAAAAAATAATCTTACATCATGCCAAAAGACCAAACATGCTTGCATAGCCATAAGGATAAGACCAACAAAGGCCCATTCCAGAAAAACAACAAAAACAATCTATATATTAAATAAAACAAAATAGTGTGAGAAACCAATTAGAAAAGCAATCTACTTCCACACCATTTTTTGCAGGTGACTGTCGCACCATATTTCGAACCGGCCGAAACAGTTCACAACATAATACGGCTGTCACTCTGTTTTTTTGAAAAAAATGTTGTGTGTTTTAGAGTCGCCACCTAAATTTTATGAAAAATATTAGGAAAATCATTTTTTATGTAAATGTAAACTCTGTTTTAATTTGCGAAAATTAGTGAGATTCTGAGTAAGGGTTTTGGTTACTCGAGGGGAAGGTGTTAAGCACCCCTCAGAGCCTATCCGGAGATAGTCCTTAAAATCAATTTAGGAAAAATATGATTAGAAAACTTGTTTATTTATTTGCTTCAAAAATTAAATGATAAGTTAATTAGTTAGTTTAAGAAAAGAGTACACTACAAAGTACAACATATATATGTCTTATAAAATAGTAGTATATTTATCATATTGTAAAATAAATAAATAAGTGTACTTAAAATGTATGATAAATTCATATGTAAAAAATATATTTGTATCATAATAAACTTATCCTAAAAATATATAGATGTTGAATTTGCAAAAATCTGTCGTCTTATTAAGACGCAAAATAAAAATAAGATAGTAGTTGAGTATAAAAATATAGTAGTATGTGATGTGTAATTTGTATGAAAATACATAAAATAGAATTTCCTAAAAATTAAAATAAATAAATAATAATTATACTAAATGTTAAAATATTAGATGAGTTTGTGATCTAAAATTATGTTTAATATAAAGTATAGTATATACATGTAAGTTGTTTTTAAAAAAAAAATGTGAATGTATATTATTTTATTTACATGTAGAGATAAGTTGACATTTGTAAAAGTGAGATGTAGTAAAATGATATGTATATTCAAGTGTAGGACTTTATAAATTCTATAAAAATTAATAAGTAACATTTGTAAAAGTGGTAGTAGAGTATAACAAAATAATAGGTCATGTGTAGAGAATAATAAATCTAAAATATAAAATTTATACCTTTATGTGTATGACATATATATGTATGTACCTTGTAGTTGCAACCTATTGGCATATTTAAAATTTTGAAATAGCATGTTAAGAGATTAGAGTTTTAGAAATAATTCATTCAAAAGTAAGAATAGACAATATATTTTATAAGGGGTGATGTAAAGAGTATAAAAATAGGCCTAATGAGCCTTATTCTATAGTTATATTTATTTTTCGTTAAATATATAAGCCTACTTCCCTACTTATTTTCTTAAAAAAATGTATATCTAAAGATAAATATCTTAGCCTTAAGTAAATTTTTAAATGTAATTATTCTAGCCTTTAAACTAGTTTCAAAATATTTGGAGGTCCTAAGTAAATTTCTAAATGTAATTATTCTAGCCTTTAAACTAGTTTCAAAATATTTGAAGGTCCTAAGCAATAAGCAGGCCTAAATGAATATTATTTTAGCCTTTATGTATCTCTAAATTCATTTGGAAGTCCAACTCATGAGTTTTATTGTTTCCTACTTAAGTACCTAAATGAATATTATTCCACCCTTTTGAAACTTCATTTGGAAATCTTTTAAAACTATAAGCCCCTCTTTTCAACTTTAAAGGGCTAAAAGAATGTTATAAGTGAAAACGCTAACCCATCCTTTAAGAAAATATCTTTTGTATCATTTGTTCTAAAAGTGTTTCAACTAAATTCATAAACAAATAATATTAGCTCATGTAAATAAACTTCAAAAATAAAAGCAAGCAATATATCAAAAACTTGTAAGTAAAGGTTAGCCAACATTTTAAAATAACACAAGTAGTGCAACGAAAGAAAGGCTAAATAAACATTGGACTCCTAATTTGTGAGACTCCAAGCATCATGATGATCCTAATTGCTCTTTGCCTAATATTTTAAGCCAATAACGAGTTTCAAAGTAGAAACTCCAGCCATCCGGTTGTACATGAAACATAAGAAAAGAAATAAGAGATAAAGATTAGTAACTAATTAAACGGTGCAGTAATATGAGTATGCAAACAAATATAAACCCACATTAAACAAGATATCAGAAACTTGTTAAAGTGGCATTTTGACATGTAAAAAATATTTATTTATTTTTCACTATCTTGGCAACCATGAGTTTGTGTAAACCTTTCAAATGCTATAAGAATTGCTTACTTTATATATTTTGCACAATTTTGAGATACACTAAGTTAATCTAGTAAACTAATTGCCTCAACTAACTTAAAGCATATGTATTCCATTGAAATCAAATAAGCAAGCATACTTAGGGAGGAAACATGAGAATATCATCACTTTTTAGGAATTTAGAACATAGATAAGTTGCTAAGTTCTCAATACGAAACAAAAAAAAACAAGTTGTCAATGTTAGACAAGGTGCCCAGCAACTCATGACTAGAGAAGATTAAAGTGTCTTATTAGATGGGTACTTGCTCACACAACTAACTATGTTTCGATAATAACTTCTCAATATACTGCTCGTATTTGAATACTCAAATTACTTCTTAAGCACAAAAATAAAATAAAATATATATATATATATATACTTAAAGCTGAAGAAAGACAACAGTTATTCACAGAGAACATATCAAAAATTGCTTGGCCTCTGCCATGAAATTGGAGGCATACTTCAAGTTTAATGCGACACAACCGAAAAATCAGATCAAGAGACGCTACATCTAAACATAGTATGACAAGATATGAATCAAGAAATGAACGACTCGAGCTGATGAGAATCTTATCATGAAACAACTACACGTCTACATGAGTTGATCAATAATTCATTCTAAATGAAAATGCTTCTTACTTATTCTTTTCTTCCTTTTGTATGAATAAACTTTCACAAAAAAAAAAGAGTAACAGAACATAAAGATTCCAGATAAATGGCCAGAAACTATTTAATAACAATAATATTCATTTCTGAAAATCAAAGACAAAATGTGAAAAGGAGGGTGATTACAAACCTTGTGTAGAGCAGCTAACTAAGTGCTTTGATGTCAATATATCCAACTTCGAACTCAAATTAAAACAAATCGAAAACAGAGGACATAAAGATGATTTTACGATCTAATGCTAATGTCCCTTGTTGCGTTTTCTTTATGTGGTTTTTGATCGATTTTTTTTTGGGATTTTTCTGGCCGATTTCTGGATGGTTGTTGGGTCATTTTTTTTTGAGATTTTGATGTTGTTCTTGGCTGATTTTCCGGATGTCCTTTTTGAATGTTTTTCTCTCAGTTCTGGATTTTTGAAAGAGAGCCAATGTTTTCTTTTTTTATAGCCGATTTGGGGCCTCTACTACGTTCAAAAAATAAGTGATGGAACCTTACACCCATCAGATTAAAGGGACAATTTGCCCAAATCCGATGGTTTTTCACGCCTTTCACCTTTTTCAGGCATAGCAGTGCCGGTGGTAAGGCTTTTGAGGTCTGTTTTGGTTCATAAAAGATGATGGAAGGGATGTAAAGTTGATAGGAGGAGGCTATGATTGATGGACGGCGGAGGGGGATGGTGTTGGAGACCGCCAGATATTGTTGTTTTCCGGCGGTCCATAGCCATTTTCTTTGGCAGGACCTGGGAAAGGGGCGAAACGTCTGGGGAAGAAGGAACTTGGGGAAGGAGAAGCGTGATTTCCTTGAAAAGAAGAAGTTTGAGGCGATGGGGGGTTGTACTATTTGGGAAAGATTGAAAATGTCTTACTTAATCCGGGCCGTCCGATCAAACGATCGGACGGTTAAGATAAATCAGGAATTGAAAGGAATATATATAATAATAATAATAATAATGGAAAAAACTTAATTAACTATGATCGTTAGATTTAATCGTAGGGTCAAGATTTAAACTAAAGAAGCACAATCCATGAGCTCGCCTACGTGGCATACACGAATTGGCCGGTTTAAGGAGACTTGGATTGCCAAAATTGCTCAAATTAAAATCATTTAAATTATAACTACTTCTTTATTAAATAGTCATAATTTATTAAATTAAAGATAATTATTTTGCAAGACTAGCTTATTTGATAAAATTAATCACTCTTACAATTAAATTAATATAAATTAGTAAATCATTAATTAACTAAGCTTTCTAATTTTAATAAATGTACGAAAAATATCTATTGTGACAAAAGGAATTATATTTGAACAAAAATAGATTCAATTCTTAAGAACAACATTTATTTAAAAATAAATAAATGAGAAAGTAAGTAGTAAGATATATATAATATATTTAATCTTTATAAGAAATAACATTTATGAAATAAATTTATCAAGTCAAATAAATAATTAAAATCTTTTTGTATTCCTATAAAAATTTCATAACATATATATTTTATTATTATTATTATTATTATAGTTAAATGTGGAGAGCCAAAATTGGGTGTCAACAGTGACCAATTGATCAAAGATTGGAGACAACAACAATAATATCCATTTCTTGTGATACCCACCTCCTATGACACATCCCATTTGGTTTAGAAACAAAAAGCTTGGATTGATTTCACACAAGACACCAATAAGTCTCACAGGTGCCATGAAATTCTATACACATAAGACTTCTTCATCTCTTTTATGTAATTCAGTTTATATCTATTTAAAAAGGTAAGGAACCACCTGAAACTCACTCTAAATCATTAAGTATTGATTAACCAACTATTAGTCTTATTCAATAAGTTGAGCCTCGATTGAAACTAATACCACTGCTAGAACACGACATCATAACTAATTCCTCATCCCTCCCTAGTTTAGATACCCACTCTTGCTGGTAAGCTCAAAATCTTCTTTACTATATCACAAGGATGTTATATTGAACTAATAACAACTTATTCCGTAATTGTTGTTGTGTTCACTTTATGCGTATTGAGTAGTTTTGTTATTGACCATGTTAGTATAATGTTATATCTATTACTTGTGTTGTAGCCAACTCTATTGCATTATTTTACCTATCTTCATTGTTGGTTGTGTGTCACGCTCCGAGGCTACCCCTCGGCGCGACACAGTGCTTAGTGTCACGAGTACCCCAAGCTAAACCATTGCCTGACATATCTATACAAGTTCAATTAAATCATGCACTGTGTGGAAGCTAAAAACAGTTAATATCTGAAATAGGGAAAAGCCCAACAAGTCTGAATATATCAATATATATGAAGAATATAGTGATGATTGAAACAACACTTAACAACTCGAACTGATCTACTCTATGTCTGAAAGCCTCTAGCTAAATTGAGTTGCTAGAACATGCCCCCAACTAACTCTGATAAGATTGAAACTAAAAAGTAAAGTATGAAAAATAAAGCATGTATATTGTCCTTGAACTATGAGGACTCACCATTGAAGCTGTTGAATACAGACTGAAAGTTGAGCTAAGTGCGATCTGGATGCTGAGTACCTGAACCTACATCATACAACGATGCAGCGCAAAATTATGTGTCAGTACTTTGAATGTACTGAGAATGCAGGATATATGCTAAGTTGAACAATATAACAACTAAACAAGGAAAAAATATACTGAACATAACTGAAAACTGAGCTGGATGCAATGACCAAATCCTAATCATGAAGATAACATGCAGAACTAAATAGTGAAGTAAATGCTGAATACATGGTCAATGCAACATGAATCTGTCTGTGGGAGATACTATTAACCGACATAAATAACGTGAGCTAAACGTGAAGTCCGATGTATACGCCTCATCGAGAGGACCCAATATACCTTGTCGGGGGTATAAAGGCATGACTGTGGCGTGATCACTAAAACTGATCTCCAATAGAGGGAACTTATAAACCTATGATGGCATGTAGTTCTGGGACTTGAGGGTATGCTGAACCTTAGTCCAACTCGGTGCTAAGTCTACTCCCAACTGAATGTAAAACTAAAATGCAACTGAAATACTGAGTATCTCAAAATACTAATAATTATATGAGAATTCAACATGTATATACTGAAAGATATGACATTCGAAGTCTGAAGCATGATTTTCTGACTAATCTGACTAGCAAGCATAATTCATGAAATATTGATTAGTAACACAAGCCAGGGTTCTGAGTTATATACATGGAACTATACTAGTTCCCCAAGAAATATTTCATCAATAATATAGAAAGTATAACATCTACATTTCAATGGTTCCCTAAGATTTAGGAACATTAGGTCTGAACAATTTATGGAGAAACTGAAGAATTGATTGAATTCTAGGGACCTAATGGGTGAAAGGAACCTACTAGTGAAATCTCACATACCTGGTGGCAAAAACTATGGAGAAATCCTTTGAATTCCGAGGTTGAACTTGAAGAATACCTCTGTTTGTTCTTGGGAGAAACTGTCGCCTCTTTCTCTTCTTTTCGTTCTAAGTTGGATGATTTTAGGAGAATGAGGGTGTTAGGTAGTTTCTGACTAGATTACTAGGCTTAGACTGAGTAAAACGACGTAGTTTAAGCACCAAACGACGTAGTTTAAGTACCAAACACATGGGGGAAAAGACCAATGCATCCTAACGAAGTGACTTCAAGAGGGGCTTCACGGGACGTCATGATCACCATGGATCCTCTAGCAGGTCGTGAGGATGCCCTGCCTGATAAGGCTTCGCTAAAATAGACATAAATTTTTACTCTGTGATCGGAATTAGGCAAACTCAGCGGCGTTGGAAAGATGACTCAAAGATCTTTAATTCGATAGGTCATGGACCATCTAATTCATTTTGTGATGAAATCTATGATCGTTTGAAGTTGACCCAAAACTCAAAACCTGACAAGACTTTTCAGGGACAACTTCACGGTCCGTGTGAAGCTCCACGGACTGTTTAGGCATCTGTGGTCCTTCACACTAACCTTGGGTGCAATCTCCTTGACTGGGTGACTTGTACGGACCCCTAGACGGGCCGTCCAAGTCACCATGGTTCATTAAAGGCACCGTCTAGGTGACTCCCTCCTATGCATCCCTTGGAGGGTGGTTCACGATGCCCTTAACAGGCCTTTTAAGGCGCCGTCTAGGGGACCCCTTCCAGGGCAGTCCTGGATGGTCACTCACGACATCCTTAACGAGTCGTGGTCCCCTACACGAACTGTCTAGGGTACTGTGAAGGGTCCATGGTCCATTTTGGATTCATGGACTTGCCGAATTTCCCCTTTTAACCCCTTCTCGATGCCCGAGGTGTTACAATATCTTCCCCTTGGGATCATTCATCCTCGAATGAAGACTAAATAAGCTGAGTATGGAGGGAAAAAGCTGTAATCCCCACCACTGAGTACTAGAAACTGATATCAAACTGAACTAAGTTCCATAAACATGTAAATTTACTGAAATGCAAGGATAATTGAGGAAACAAGATACTGAGATTGAATTACACAAGAGTAAACTGAGAGATTAGAGAGGAACCATTACCTCAAGCTGAGATGGGATCAGAAGGACAAAGGTGAGGATACTTGGCCATTATGGATGCTTCTGCTTCCCATATAACTCCCTCTATGGACTGACTCCTCGACAAAACCTTTACTGTAGTGACTTCCTTATTTCTCAACCTACAAACCTGACGATCAAGAATTTCAACTAGAATATCCTTCATAGCCACACTCTTTAAAGGTACTATCGATGTCGGATCACCCACACACTTCTTCAAAAAGGAAATGTGAAAGACAAGATGAACCACTGCTAGTTCTGTTGGTAACTCTAACTCATAAGACACATTACCAACCTTTTTCCGGATTCTGTAAGGACCTACACATACCTGGGGCTGAGCTTCATTTTCTTGCCAAATCTCATCACCCCTTTCATGGGTGACACATGTGGGAAAACCCAATCATCGATTTCAAACTCTAAGTCTCTTCTCCTTACATCTGAATAAAACATCTAATGACTCTGAGCTGTGTTTAGTCTATCTCTAATGAGCTGAACTTTATCCATAGCCACATGAACTGAATCTGGGCCAATCAAGGCTGCTTCGCCTACTTCGAACCAACCAACAAGAGACCTGCATCTACGTCCATACAGTGTCTTATAAGGGGCCATCACGGAAGTTGTTATTATAGGCCTGCTCTATGAGAGGTAGGTGATCATCCCAATTACCCTTGAAATCAATCACGCAAGCTCTCAACATGTCCTCTAAGGTCTGAATGGTATGCTCTGCCTGACCATTCATCTGCGAATGAAATGTTATACTGAGATTTACCTGAGTACCAGGATATTTCTAAACTGATTTCCAGGAATGAGATGTAAACTGGGGACCTCTATGTGAGATGATAGACAAGAGAACCCCATGCAACCTGACTATCCCGCTAATGTAGAGTCTAGCACAATCCTCCGCTGAATTTGTAGTCTTAACATCCAAGAAGTGAGTTGACTTAGTGACTCCGTCCACTATCATCCAAATGGAGTCATGTTGTCTGCGAGTACGAGGTAAACCCGTAATGAAATTCATGTTTATTGCTTCCCACTTCCATGTAGGGATGCTAATCTCTTGAGTCATACCTCCTGGTTTCTGATGTTCTACTTTAACATGTTGACAATGAGGACACTTAGCCATAAAATTTGCGTTGTCCTTCTTCATGTTGTTCCACCAATAGACTTTCCGTATATCACGGTACATCTTAGTGGTACCCAGATGAATATAATATCTAGAAGTATGGGCTTCTTTAAGGATCTGCTGCCTCAACTCATCCACATTTGGAACACATAAGCGACCTTGGTAACAAAGCACACCATCTCCTCCTTGGGAGAACACCTCAACTCTCTGTTGATGAACTGCACCTTTTAACTGAAGCAATATAGGATCACTATCCCGTTTCTCCTTAACCTCTGCTACCAACGAAGATTCTGACCCATTGTGAACTATCATACCACCATCTAACGTGTCCATAAGGCAAACTCGTAAGTGAGCAAGCCGGTGAATATATCTAGATAATTATCTTTTCTCTTCCTCAATGTGTGCCACAATACCCATAGATAATCTTCTGAGGGAGTCAACCACTACATTGGCCTTACCCAGATGGTATAACATATTTATGTCATAGTCTTTGAGGAATTCAAGCCATCTCTTTTGATGAAGATTCAACTTTTTCTATCTGAACACATACTGAAGGCTCTTATAATATGTGAACGCATCAATATGAACACCACACAAGTAGTGTCTCAAAATCTTTAGGGAAAACACTACGACTACAAACTCGAGGTCACGAGTTAGGTCGTTCTTCTCATGGACCTTAAGACGTCTGGAAGCATAAACTATGGCATTAACTTGCTGCATCAACACACAACCCAGGCCGACCCTAGATACATCACAATAAACCACATAACCGTTTGAACCATCTAGTGAAGTCAAGACATGAGCTGTAGTCAACCTAGTCTTCAGTTTTAAGAAGCTTTTCTCACACTCATCTATGAAACTTAACATTTTTCTGAGTCAGCTTGGTCAATGGGGCATCTATGGATGAAAATGTTTAAACAAATCTCCTATAGTAACTGGCCAACCCCAAGAAACTCCTGATATCAATCGGAGAGGCGGGTCTGGGCCACTACTGTGTTGCCTCAATTTTCTGAGAATCTACTCAGATCCCTTTGCTGGACACCATATGAACAAGGGAAGCAACTGAGGTAACCAGAACTCACATTTGCTGAACTTAGCGAATATCTGGCGATCCTTGAGAGATTACAGAATAACTCTCAAATGAGTCGCATGGTGTATCTCACTTCAAGAATAAAATGAGGATATCATAAATAAAGACAATGATGAACAAGTCCAAATACTATTTGAACACCCTGTTCATTAAGTCCATGAAAGCTACAGAAGCATTTGTTAGTCCAAAAGCTATAACTACAAATTCATAGTGATCATACCGAGTCTTGAAGGCTGTCTTCGCGATGTCACTATCTCTGACTCTGAGCTGATGATAGTCGAATTTGAGGTCTATCTTAGAAAAGCAACTAGCACCTCAAAGTTGGTCAAACAAGTCATCAATCCTGGGGATGTGATACTTATTCTTGATTGTGACTTTGTTGAACTAACAATAATCAGTGCACCTCCTGAGAGAACCATCTTTTTTTCGCACAAACAACACTGGAGCACCCTATGGAGAGATGTTGGGTCTAATGAAATCGTTATCTAGAAGGTCTTTCAACTGTTCTTTCAATTCTTTAAGCTCAGCTAGATCCATTCTATAAGGATGAATCGAAATAGGATGGGTATCTGGAAGGAGATCTATTCCAAAGTTTATTTCCCTTTCGTGAGAAACTCTAGGAAGATCTTCAGGGAATACTTCTGGAAACTTATTTACAATTGGGACTGACTCAAGAGTTGGGATTTCGGAGTTTGAATCCTTTTCCGAACAAGATGGTAGATATACCCTTTAGAAATCATTTTCATGGCCTTAAGGTAAGAGATAAATCGACCTATATACGAGATTCTCATTTACACTTCAAGAAGGTTTTTAAAGCATTTGAACTGTCCGCTAACACGCGGTTATCCTACGACTTGACTAAAAATATTTTGACTAACTTGAAAAAATGACTTGATGGAAATAAGATATTTAATTTTTGTTGAAATATATATATATATATATATGAAATTTAACACTTGAATAATTTAGAAAGAAATAGTTTTTTTTAATATAAAAAAGTAGCTAATATAAATAACTACGTAGAAACATTAAAAAATTAATTAACATAACGAAAAAGTTCATCACTAAGGGATTTAATTAAATTTAAACTAAACAAATAAATGTTAGAGTTAAAAAACAAATACACAAAGAAAGAAGAGGTTAAGTCAAATTTGGGCTTTTGGCCCAAATTCAGATTTCTGGACCCTTGGCCCACCTGTCCTAAGCCTAAAGGTTTGCCATAAATGGGCTTGGCTCATTTAAATTAAATATGCTGCTAGAAATTAGGAGGCCTTTTGACCCATTCTCTACTGCCTATATACAATGTATACAACTTCTCTATACTGGTGTATATTCTTGTATATCGACATCCAGAACCTGCAAATCAGTGTATACAAACGTATATAATCCATTTTTGTACTCCTGCACACCTTCATCTTTGTTTTCAACCTGTATTTCAACACTCTGACTCATATATCAATGTATACTCCTGTATACAATATGTGTACAACCCATTTTGGACGTTTTGGAGACTTGTGTTTCAATTTCAGCCTACGTTGTGCTTCCATTTGCCTTGTATTTAAGCTTCCCAGCAGGTTGAACAATGATGAAGACCGAGATGCAAGGAGTGAAGGAGAGGGTCCAATGGACCCAAATCGGGGAAGGTCATGCATAAAAATAAGAAATAATAAGAATTAGTAACTAATCAAAATTGGACACTCAATAAAGTAGCTATGTATGTAAAATAGTAATAAGATAAATTTCCTCACAATAGCATGACCAACATTAACAACTCCTAGATGGATAGATATGCAAAGAATCAAGAATTAGGAAAATGAAACTAATAAAGCTTCACAGTAACTTTGATACACACTAGGATTGAAGAAGTTAAAGACACCAAACCAACTTCATATTTGACAAACATGGCTTTCCAAAGGAACCAACAGAATGACAAATCTCAAGGAGTACATTGATCATGATTTCAAACCCATGATTATTAAAATTACCCTATTTCAACTCTACTTTCAATATCCTATCTTAAATCACAAATAAACTAACATCATGTAATTTCCGACTCTAAATCATGTTGAAATCCTGCTCAAACAATAAACACGAGTCACAATATAAACCCAACATATATGACTCCCAACATGACAAAATGTGAGTTCATGAAAAGAGTAAAGGAATCTAATACCAAACAAAGGGACAAGAGTTAATTGGGAACATGAAAAGAAAATGCAAAAACATGGAATGAGTTGAAGAGTAGCTTCAATAATGAAGAAGACAATTGGATTTGTACCAATATTCTATATTAAGCAAAGAAGGACAAATAACTACCCATATCAAGACAAGTATCAAGATGTTTGGGGAAAAAGACAACAGTAGCTTTACACTATTATATACATATGCCAACAACATATAAAAATAAGATAAGATAACTTTTGGCTAATATTAGCACACGAATCACAATTGCAAGCCAATGATTTAATAAATCACAGTAATAAAATTCAAACAAGCTTAAACTAAATTTATAGCACAATACATTTTATCAGCAAGAGGAATAACATTTAGCTAAATTCAAATGTTAAAACCATAACTTGGTATCTTCATTAAGGAAACCAGAAAATACACAGTGGCAGCATGATCACAATAATTAAAAATTTCAAAACAACAATAACATAAATGAAGAAGAACTTAGCAAAGGGAAGGGGATATCACCTTTTTCGGAGCATCGACTGAGATGGAACAAGCCGGGAGGCGACTAACTCACACCACCAACAGAGCTTTGTCGGAAAGCTTGAATGAGAGCTTCAAGAGCAAAAACTTAGAAAAAAAGAACTTAAACCTTGACTATCTAAATGAGAATTATGGAATTATGCATGTTCTTATGAAATTGATGTAAATGTTTTAAGGATGCTTTGAGAGTGAAGTATCAATAATTATGTTGTTGTTGTGTTGTTGAAAGGATTTCTCACATGAAAGCATGTAAGCATGATTGTGAAAGGTTTTCCCACATAATAGGGGTTCTTTTGGTTGAAAGGTATTCTTACCTAAAATGAACCAATGTTAAGGAACTATTCTCATGATTGAGGCAAGAGGCGATTACCCATGCTCTCTAATTGAAAGACAAGAGGTGATTACCCATGTCAGATGATGTAAGGACAAGATGCAATTACCCATGTTCTTTCAAGAGCTATGATGAATATGACTAAGAACTATTTCATGGAAGTTAAGCTTAGAACCAAGTAGATAAGTGGCGATTACCCGTGTCCCATAAACTATGTGCCAATGTAGGATTGTCTAGATATATATTAGCTAGTGGATCCAAAATAGCTAGAAGTTCATGGTTCTTACCGTGACAAGTACGACACCCCTTTTCGGTGTGGGGTAGACACTGGATTCCATGTTACCAACTCACATGGTCTTACATGTCGGTTAAGGCTACTTCCCACAAGCAAGTTATGATGAACTAAGGTTACTACAAGAAGTATCTCATACATGTTTAAGATGAAGATTATATGCATTGACCATGTTTTATGACTCGTGTTTTCTAACTCTTTATCTCATGTTTTAGCTTGGTCATTGCATCTCATGAAGGTGTCTCTTTTAAGCATGTTTTCAAATGTTTTTTGCATGACTATCATACTTTGTACATGTTTTTATTAACGCATACTCTTGCCTACATTTTCCCCAAATATAGTGTCTGACAATCAGGGTTCCTAGTTTCGTGGCTAGAGCCATCTGAGAAGATTTTGAGCTTTGGTTAGTCCTCACGCTTCGAGGACTAGACACTTATTATTTTTAGTCTTTCCTTACTTTCAGTTTTGGAACATGATGTATGGGCTACACCTTAATTCATTCTTATGTACTAGATGGCTTTGTGACGATGTTTAGATTTTCGCTTTTCTCTATAAAACTCTGATATGTTCAAATTGTTTTAAATCTATTTATTCTATTATCTTATATGATGAAAGCTAAGTGGCTTGTATAGGGCCTCTCGGGGTTTTATACGCCATGTTACGCCTAGGGGATACCTTGGGTCGTGACAGGAGAGGGGACGTTCAACCACTTGACTGTAAGGAGAGGGGGCTTGGCTAGTACTAGGCTCTAAAATAGTTTTCTTTGAGCGAGTGGTCTTTCTATATTTTTGAGTTGCATGCCCAAGGTAATGCTTATTGTAGATTAATATGGATTGATCTTTGCTATCGTGGCTCCTTCTTGTACCAGTTGATGTTGGGGGCAATGCTTAATATGAGTTTTCTCCTACCCCAGATAGCTTCAAGGTTCCCATCTCACCTGATCCTAAGCCAAATGCCCCCGAAGGAGCCATCATGTTTGATGATTCAGAAATGTAGAATTGAAGAAACCATGCTATTGCCAGGCCCCGTGCTCCGGAGTAGCCCAATCCTTTGATAAAAAAGGAAAGAACCTTACCACCCAGAGAGAAAGCTAGCCTTTCAAGAAAGCCCCAACCGAACTCAAGAGAGCCCAGTAGAAAACAGAGAAAATAAAAGATAGCAAGTAAGAAGCTAGAAAAAAGGCAAAATAATAATATTCTACTAAGAAAAACTAGAATTTGATCTTGGAAATAGGAGAAAAAACTCATCATAACCTTTTTTGTGATTGTAAAAGGGCTCATCATAACCTTTTTTGGGACTCTAAAAGGGCTCGTCATAACCTTTTTTGTGATTACGCTCATCATAACCTTTCCTGAAAGTAGACGACAAGTTGGAAATCTTAACGCTAGCATAATCATTGAAGGTATATCTTCTTTTTCACCACATCGCATCAAGGTGACATGATTCAAACCTATGGCCCTCTATACCCAAAACAAATGCGCTGACCAGACTGCACCATACCTCGTCTCACCACCTCGAAGCATATAAATCCACCCGATCGATGAACACTCAAACCGAACTTGCCTATCCTTTTGGAGGGATACGAGAACCAATCCGAGTAATCAACCGTTTTTTTTTAATTTGCCTTAAGCACCCCAACCTTACCGCTAAAAAATCATCCGTATTTTGCATGAGCGCTCACAGATTTTTGCTTACTCTTTCACTTTCATTTCTCAATCCGGCTCACCCTGACTAAGGTTTGGACTTTTAACCTGCTTAGAAATGGATTTGAACCACTGACACAAGGATTTTTGAGTCCTTTTCTCTAACCAGCTGAGCTACCTGAACCACTTTCCTGAAGTCCCTTTTCTTCATCGAAGAGTGCCCTACCTTAGCACTTGACTAGTAAGGGAAAAACCCTTTACTAAACTAAGAAAATATAATAGATAGGCTTTTTTTGCTTCTTTGTCAAGCTTTAGAGCAGCTCTTTCATCTGCCACCTAATCCCCTAACATGCTCAAGAACCGAGATCCATCCAGGGACTGCCAGAGGAAGCTTGCTTATAGAAAGAAGATAGGCCAGAAAAACAAGGTGCAATGGGTTTTCCGCTCCTAGTCACTAAGAAGTGCTATTCTGTCCTCTAGAGAACTGGACTCCACTAAGAGGTTATTTCTCTCACGTAATTTATCCTGCCCATTTCATTGTTGTACTGAAGGAAATGGGATTCGAACTCATGATACAATCTTCTTGTATGTCGATTTAGCAAACCAATGCTTTAAGCCACTCGACCATACCTCCAAGTTGTTGATCAAAATGGAATTGTATGTGCTGGGTTTGGTTGCTTTCCCGAAGGAAGGGCTATCTGATCCAATCAACTATGTAAGTTGTAGTGCACTAGCGCGCGTACTCTTCCTCTATGAGCGAGACTCCATCCAAATCTTTCTTTCCTTGGGCGAGGCCTTCTGTTCTATGAACACCACACCACTGAATGATTAACTTTCAAGTTCTCGCCACCGACCCGGGAGAACACAGGGTCAAGCCAAGCCCTGACCCGCCTAAATAGAATTCATATCTCCTTCATCTCTTTGAGAAGGGACGGGAACTGGACTCTACCTCCTCTATTATATTTATATTATATTACACAGAAGTTCATTCTTGTTATGATCAATCCACATCCTAGAGTAGTGCCCGGATTGCTTAGCAACCAAAGATAGCTTACTAAGGTAGTTTACTTTTTCATTTTGAAAAAAAGAAGGCGAAGGGATTTTTCCTTGATTGCATGAGCTATCCAACAAGTCAACACCTCCCCCCCCCCCTCTTACTCACCACAACATCTATAAAAAAGAAGAAGCTTTTTCTCTTTTTCATTTCATAATAATAAGGTATGCATCCAGCTCTTGATCCAGAGCTACTACTTCAAGAATCAATTGAGTTTAGGAAGTTAGGTTAAGACGTCGACTTTGACATGGGAGATGAAAAAGAATTCCTGACTTTAAAAGTAAATCTCACTAAACTAGACTTTCACGCTTGACATGAAAAGTAGAGGCAAGTGGAGTCAAAGGTCGAGCCTCAACCAACAATGGGGGATAGCCATGCCAGTTCAAGCACAATAAAAGTGTTACTAATCTACCTTTCTTTCTTTACCCTATACTCCGTTCTAAGATAAGTTATTCAACTAGGGAATGCGTTAAAGAGCCGTTATGTAGCATCTGAGAACTAGAAAGAAGATATGCACATGAAAAGGCTTGCAAGACTAAGGTAAGGCTTTACTTTACTAGTACTATCCCTAGGACCCTTTGTCACGCCCCGAGGCTAACCCCTTGACGTATCACGGGACCTAGGATCACGAGTGACCCCAAGATAACCATGAGCTAGCATATCATAACATACTAAGATAAAATGACATGAGAAATACTATGCAGAAGCTTAAAACCATAATTAACAGAAATGATGGGGAATACCAAATACTGTCTGAATATATAAACTATGAGTTTAATAACAACTGAAAGATCAAACTCAAATCTAAAACTGAATCTTACTATGTCTGAAATTAGCCTCTAACTGACTAGAGATGCTGGGACATCCCCCAGCTAACTTTAGCAAAACTGAAACTGAAAGTAAAAGAAAACACTTTTATCGTCCTCGAAAAATGAGGACTCACTACTGATAATACTGAATACGGATCGGGAACCGATTTACACGTGATCTGAATGTTGAGGACCTGAACCTACATCACGAGAAGATGTAGCGCAGAGTATGCGTCAGTACTAAAAAGGTACTGAGCATGCAAGATAGGATAAAGTTGAACAATGTATACATAAATGAATAAAACATACTGATCAATGATATAATATGAACATGAAGAATATACTGAATACACTGAACATGAACTAAAATGAATGTAATGACCAAGTTCATAACATGCTGAAACTGAATACTAAAATATAACTCGTAACTCGGTCAATGCACTAGAATCTGACTGTGGGAGCTACTATTAATCGACATAAAACCACATGAGCTAAACGTGGAGTTCGATGTATACTCCCCATCGATAGGACCCAATATACCTTACCAGGGGTATAAAGGCATGACTGGCGTGATCACTAATTATAATGCCCACAAAAGAGAATTAACCTATGGGGGCATGTAGTTCTGGGACTATGAGGGTGTCTGATCCTAGTCCACTCGGTATTAAGCCTACTCCCAACTAGAATGCGTAGGATACAACACAACTGAAATAAACTGGATAGCTCAAGATTCTGACATGCTAACTGAAAATGCAACATTAAGTACTGATAATGAAACATTTGAAAACTGGTGCATATATATTTGTATAAACTGACCTAGCAAGTGTAATTCATGAACTAAATGAATCTACACAACTTGTGTTTTAAATTTCATGCAACAATTAAGCAACATAGTTACGAAAACGTAATATTCTGATTAGGATTACTCTAACAACTAAATCACAACAATAATCTGAAGTTCTAGAAACCCTAAGTCTAAACATAATGAATGGAATCAAGAATCTAACTAAATTCTAGGGACCTAATGGGTGAAAGGAACCCACTAGTGAAATCCATCATACCTGGTGACGAATTCCACAGAGAAATCTTTCGATTTTGGGGCTGGAATTGAGGGAAACTTGTTGCATTCTTGGAGAGGGTTTGGTCGATTCTTTCTCTCCTCCTTTTCTTGGTTTGATCGATTCATTTGAGAATGAATTGGTTAGGGTAAAGTCTGATTAAGTTACTAAGCAAAAACTGATCAAAATGACGTAGTTTAGGTGTCTGACACATAGGGAAAAGACCAAACGACCCTTGACATAAAAATTGTCGGGGCCAATCGACGGGCCTGATCGACGGACCGTCGACCGACTGACGGCCCATCCTGTCAGTCTGTCGATAGACTTCAGAGGAGGGGTTCTAGGGTCTTGAACCACAAACCAGGACCACGGGAATGGTTCTGGGGGTCTTGAGAACCATAGACTAGGACCAAGGCTCATGGTCTGACCTACGGTCTGTAGGTCCGCCGTGGGTCGACCCTTAGAAAATTTTTTCTGGGTTTTCTGGTGAGGGGCTGTAGGTGGCCAACCACGGACCCCACCTATGGTCCGTGGGTGGCCCCGTTGGTGGCACTACATCTTTTGGAATTCTGTATTTTGGTGTTCCTAGCATACGGGGTGTTACATTATCTCCATCTTGGGAATATTCATCCTCGAATAAAGACTAAACTAGCTGAGTATGGAGGGAAAGAGCTGCAAACCCAACCACTAAGTACTGGAAACTGAAATCTGATTGAACTAAGTTCCTAGAAGATGCAAATACGCTGAAAATGCAAGTATAACTGAAGGAACGTGATACTAAGATTGAATCTACACATGAGTACTGAAAGACTGGAGAGGAACTATTAACTCAAGCTAGAATGGAATCGGAAGTAAATAGATGAGCATACTTGGCCTTCATGGCTGCTTTTGCTTCCCAAGTAGCTCCCTCCACAGACTGAATCCTCCACAAAACCTTAACTGAAGCGATCTCTTTGTTTCTCAACCTTCGAACCTGACGATCAAGAATTTCAACTGTCACATCTTCATAAGTAAGACTATCATTCACAGCCACACTTCCAATGGTACTATGTGTGAACACCTAATTTTTTACCAAAATTTAAGATTTTTACACCATTTTTATTTAAATATTATTATTTCAGTAGGGTTATATTTAAAATAAATGAAAAATAAATAAACTGAAAATTACAACAAATT
Source organism: Solanum acaule (assembly GCA_036250505.1). Classification (NCBI taxonomy): domain Eukaryota; kingdom Viridiplantae; phylum Streptophyta; class Magnoliopsida; order Solanales; family Solanaceae; genus Solanum; species Solanum acaule. The sequence goes on along the minus strand of JAJOOR010016026.1, from coordinate 86 downwards.
ATAAGCTCACTTTATGTTTAAAGTTTAATAAAGAAAGCTTTTGAATTTAACGTATTTTTGTTTTAATCTTTAAAATAATAATAGTC
>JAJOOR010016025.1:0-23971 GCA_036250505.1 Solanum acaule | reverse complement strand
ATATATTTCAGAAGCGAGATACATGCGAAGATCTAGCTCCATTGCTGTGGAACACCTCCAATGCAGTTTACATGCTTTTGATGGTATACCTCTTTTAAATTTTGTGGATTTATATTTTGTTGAATAATCTTAAACTGGATTTTTTAGAGTTTGTGTTAGGATTTTGTGACCTCTTGTCTAAACGTTTAAAATGTTATGGAGAGAAAATGTTTGATACCATACATGTTAAATTATGTGACATCTAATTTAAAAGGTTAGATGGTTAGAGGGAATATAGTCGTAGTTACTTAATTATTTCTTTAACTTTTTTTGTGGGGGGTTTTGGCATTGACCCCAACCTGTATATTAAATTAAAGAAGAAAATAAGTACTTGGAGGAGGACATAGACCATAGCCTCCAGAACAAGAAAAAAGATGAGGTAAACCACATATACAAGTGGATGTTATGCACAAAGACAATATCAATATAACTATCCAAGACCAACATCATAAGTCACAAAATGGTTATTCCTTTGTTTGAACCTGAAGTTAGAAATTCCTTGTTGATCCAAATTCAACAAAGCCCCTGATAGAAGCAGGTAGCAAACTAAGGTTTTCTATTATGAGATTCTCCCAAACTTGCCAAGGGGTGACAATTGGACGGGTTGGATTTACTTTGGACGAGTCATGATGAGTTGAGACAACAATCGGGTCAAGAACCAACCCAATCCAAATTTGCTTAGGTCAAAAAGGATTGAGTCAAAATGGGTTAGGTCATGAGTTATATAACGGATAAAGACCCAAACCAACCCAATTTTAACTAAGCTCTTGATGTTGTTGATAGACAATAGTTTTTTTTTTGTCTGATTTTTGTATTTGCCTATTGAAATTGGAGGATACTTTGGGTTGATTTTGAGGGAGTTGTGTTTTGGGATTGTTTGCACGCTTGTGTGAGTCATAATCCCCCTTCGAATTGTTGTCAGTATTGGGTTCTCCAGTAGAAATTGAAAGAACTGAGTAAGCAATGATCTTCTTAAGATCGATCTGCCTTAAAGTGGTCAAGGAAGTATATATTATAGCAATCGTGCTTAAAGTATAAATGAAAGGAGTGGAACAAAGTGTCGCTTCAAGAAACAGGAAGGGTGTGAATAGTAGGTGTTGTGGTGTTTGTTTGCTCATTGTGGTTGAGAATGGGTTGCTGTCAAGTTTCCGTTGGGTGCAGCAGGTGGACCAGGGGTAAGGGTTCCCCTGTTTGCATAGTTACCGTTGGTGTGTAGAGTTTTAGAGAGAAGTGAGAGCAAAGTTTTTTTAGAGAGCGAAGTTCCTAGCAGCAAAAGTTTCTGGATGAAAGAACGCGTTTTGATGTGCAAGAAGTTGTGAATGTGTAATAATGTTTGTCTTGTGAATTTCAGGAAGTCATATCAGTGTATTGGAGGTTGTCACCCCCAATGATATCTATGAAGGAGTCAACTCGAGCGTGTAATGCTCTTGCTTTGTTTCAGGTCAGTAATATCCCATCAAACAAGTGTACTTTCCCTTGTTGGTTTAAAATGCGCAAAACAATTATTTTGGAAACTATTTCAAGCAAATGCTACATTGAGAAAGGGCAATTGTATAGAACCTTTTAACGAAATAGTGCTTTTTAATTCTCTCAAAATGGAATCTATGCTAAACATACATGCCATGTTTCCTTAACTTGACAAGATACAAATATCTAAATGCATTTGAAAATGAACATACAATATGGAAGTGAGGATTCATATAGCAGCCATGATTGTTGTTGTATTAGAAAAAGAATATACCTGATCCCTGCCTTTTCGAGCAGCAATATGCAAGGCGTTTTTTCCCTTATTGTCAACCATATTTATCAATGAAGGATCAGCTCTAGTTAGCTTGTCCACAACTTCAAGATTTTGTCCTTTGACAGCCATATGAAGTGCAGTTTTCCCCTTTTTATGTCCCATTTCTTGCAGCAGAAGCAATGCTGTTTTTCCGTTACTTTTAGCTATGGTGGAACAAACTGCTCTTTATGCTCTTGGTTTGCAGCTGTATGCAAAGCTAGTATTTGAAATATCAACTGTCATTGAGAGCTCTAGATGTGCTTCCATTAATACTTTTACCATATTTGCAACAATACGATACAATAAAATTCAGGTTCATACTAAAATCTCATAAATTATACATCAGTAAATAGAAAAGTAAACAGGCACAGTTCATATTAACATGATCTTCGTGGATAACAAAAACAATAACAGCTATGCCTCAATCCTGAAATAGTTTGGGCCCACAGTCAGACCTCTCTAAAACAATCATTTTATATAACAATATTTCACTATAACTGATATTTCATGTTATGTTATATTATATGTTCTTTATAACATTCATTCTCTATAAGAACATTTCACTATATAAGTAACTGAAACTAAGTATTGAGTACTTTATTATTATTATTTACTTTTGTGGTGCAATGTTCTGCATATTCACTTTAGTTAAGTGTATGAACAACATATAATTCTCAAAAACTAACATACTCGGGGAAGATGATTTTTCAATTGTAACTAGTTTTTCAACAAGCTTCTGTTGAGATGAGGCCATAATGAAATGAAGTTTTGATATTGTGCTATTACTTATTTCTCGACACCAATTTTCCGCCACTTTGTTATATGTATCCACCTTATTCCTTTATGGATATATTCTACAGGTTATGGCCAAAAATCCAGAAACAAGAAAGGAGCTTATAGAAGGTAAGTCAGTGAAATTAGGCCAAGGCCAAATGACTAGTAAGAGTGAATCAAGTTTTTGTACGAATATGGAAAGATTCAGGTGACCAAGTTTCAAAGTGAGTGGAAGAACAAATTCTTCCCACTTCAGTCCTCTTTTTCATGTCTTCAGTCTTTCAAAAAGATAAATTCGATTTCATTATCATTTTTGCGGTGAGAAAGCAGATCGTGCTCCTGCAAGTTCTTTTCGATGGAAATATGTCCTTTTAATGCTCTAGTTTACCTCAAACTCTAACTTTGTGCCTATAAGAAATGTTTTTACTGTTGTGTGAGAAACAGTTAACTCTTCTAGTAATTTCATTTTGCAGCTAAAATACCATGTTATTTCTACCCATTTCTCAAGCCTAGTGGAGACGACAAGCCTTTGGAGTATTTGAGGCTCACCAGCTTGGGTGTTCTCGGTGCCCTAGCAAAGGTATCCGTCAATTTGAACAAATATACACACGCTCTCTTCACTGTTGTCACTACATTCATTTCATGGATTTACTATTTCCAGTTCTCTTCAAGATTGAATGTGTTTAGTAGTTATACTTTATTGTTTACATATGCTGGAGAATCCCATAAAGTAGTGTTTGGGGAGGGTAGAGTAAATGCAAACCATACCTCTACGTGAGGTAGAGAGGTTGTTTCCGCTAGACCCTCGGCTCAAAACAAAATCAGTCTACAAAAGACGTAATGGAAGTACAAGAGACAATATACTGTAACAATAACGACAAATAGAAGCAGAATAGTACTACAACAAAATGACACTATAATCTAACTACATGAAACCATAGATAGCAACATAAATTGAAGAACATGAAACTATGAGAGTAGTCCTACGACTACCTGTAAAGGCAGCAAGACAATGCACTCCTACCTACTAACCTTCTGCCCTAATTTGTATCTTTCACACCTTCCTATCTAAAGTCATGTCCTCGATAACCCGCAACTGTGCCATGTCCCGTCTAATCACCTCTCCCAATACACTTTTGTTCTACCTCTACCTCTGCTAAATCCATCCATAGCCACTCCCCCACACCTCCCCCACTAGGGCATCCGTGCATCTCCTCATCACATGTTCAGAGTGCGTCTTGTCTTCCACTGAAGTCACTCCTACCTTGTCTCAAATATCCTATTTTTGATCAAAAGACCAAATGTATCTTATAAATCCATAAAAAAAGTATAAACTACTTGTCACTTTCAAGCATAACTATTCTTGTTTTTATTTTCTTTTTGGTGGACTAATCAAAACTATCACTGATTGTTTGATAAAGTGGATTGAACTAAAGAAATATATTATTTTTCCATCATCTTTTACCTCCCCTCCTCCTACTCTTCCTCTTTTAAGTTGGAAAACAAAACAAGTACAAAAATGAGTAATAACCCCTAGAAGAGACTGGTACAATTCAATTTCTTGGTTATTCAGGTTTATTTTGTCATAGAATTTGAATTAAGTTCATCCTTGGACAAACTGCATTCCTGATACTGATCCCCAAAAGAAAAGATGTTAGGTATAGTGTTGCTCCCAATTGCACACGCAATTGTACGCAGTCGCGCAAGTAATATAGTGGCTCTTAAAAGAACCAGATTATCAAACCCAAAGGACTTGTCAATTAACTATTTTTACTAAATTATACTGATCTAATTATTTATTTAAGAGTGCCAAAAGAAAAGAATGCAAGAACAAAATTATAAAATTACTTACAATAGTTGGAAAATTCCAGGGCTACAGCATGTATTAGATCTCATGTATCATATTCTTGGCTTAGAACTAATTTTAGTTGTCAAGTTACTGGTTTACAGGGTTAATTGTATGAGTCGGGCTACACACCTCTAGTCGCCTACTCCAGTTAATTGTCTAACTACATCGTTGAGTGGGGATAAATAGACTAACTGACGAGCATTTATATTTCATCCTGTTTCGTAACCAAGCAAGTTGTTCATCCGGGCGTCACTCCTGAACACAAATCACCTCAATTAAATGGATCGATCGAGCTCTCTATATTCTCTGGTCTACCCCTCCTCTCTCGATTTTAAGATTAGACAATATATTTATCTTATGGTGATCAAGCACAAAATACTAAAACAAGAATATAGAAGTAACTTATAATGACAACCAAGAATTAATTCATAAAGCCTTAAATAATCAACATTGAATCCGTAGCTACAGCCCCAGAACAAGAGTTTTAGCTACTAATGTCTAAGAAAACAAGAAGAAGAAAAGAACCCTAAAAAGTATTGACGACTTTTTCTTCAAAAGTGCCTCCTCCTTACTCTTATATTGGTTGTCCAATAATTATTTCTATGGACTATTTATAGATGTAGAAAACCCTAAATAAAATAATTGGGACCAAAACAAACAAGGAAACCAAAATCAAAACTGAGTTGGAATTGTTGTACGCGTTTTTTCCGCCGCCTTCAAGATTGTGCGCAGCTCCTCAATTGGCCACTGCCTTCAGAATCTACCACGTGGCTGGCAGCAATATTCTCCTTTCAAGTTTCCAATTGAATGTGCACTTTGCAGCATATAATTTTATATATTATTATATTCAATTTAATCTATTAAGTTGTCTGCTTGATTTCCTTCTATAATCTTTCATCTTTAATTCGTTTTAGCTCCAAACTTCTTCAACTTTACGTCAATTTACTCCTACAAATAAAATACACTATTTAGCACAATCCATAAAATTAATGCTCAAAAAGGACAGGTATAAATAATAAATGTGAGGCAAATAATGATTAAAAATATATATTTTTGGCCTCACATCATATAGCTAGGCTGTAATATAAAACTTGATTAGGTTCGATCTATAGGATCTTACCAGACATAGTGTGCATATAAATATGGCTGATCATCATCTGCATTTCTTGAATTGTTTATCACTGATCATACATTTGTAGAATTATTCTATTTTTTGGAAGTGCCTACTTCATGATTCTGATATATTGTTTGCTGGTGCAGTTTGATGATCCATATGGACCAAAGGTCCTTCATTTTTTTCTGGAAACGGAAGTGGTTCCTTCATGCCTGGAGTGCATGGATCTATGCAATGAACTCTCACAGAAGGTTAGCCTGCTACATACTGATTTTAGGCTTAGAAGTTATGAGTTTCTTTCCATCTACATTCTTCAGAGTGGTTCTAAGGTAACCACAGAATGATGTATTTTAGTTTTATTGTTATTCATCATAAGAATGTATCTGTATTACCTGAATAAACATGTATTTTTCGAATGAAAAATTGGAATATGGGAATAAAGTTCAAAAGTTTATGGGAGTAAGCCAAATTTTAATAAGAGACATTCAAAATATAAAGAAGTAAACATAGGAATAAGTCAACGAGATTCAATATCTACTGTATATACAAAAAACAGTGTAATTATCGGGTGAATGATGTTTGATGACCTTCCTTCTGCTCCCCTGACTCTGCCCTGCATGCATCTAAGCCACATGGTATACATAGTGCTAAAACATCCCTTCTAGCACGTGTGATATGTTTGTCACTCCTGATTTTCCATTCTGTTTTATAAATAGTATTTCTGAATGACTTTTCTGGTTTATAGTGATATGTTGTTTGTCGCATCTTATATGAAATGAATGCTGTACATCCACACAGGTTGCAACTCTCATAGTTATGAAAATTCTAATGCAAGAGAAGGGAATGTCCTATTGTAGTGCTACGCCTGAATGCTTCTACTCGATAGTACAGGTCTTGTCCCGAGTGGTACAGAAACTTACTGAAAAACCTTGTTTGCTGCATCTAATGTATGTGATACAGTGTTTTCTTAGTCTTTCAGAAGTATTCAAGTTCATCGGGTAAGCATTCTTGTCCTTACTGCTCAAGTTTTATGCATAATTATGATTTTCTTAATAAGTATCATCTATATCTCTCTTGGATTTATTGTTTGATCAACCTTCACAATGCAGGCCATCTGAGGCATTCATACGCCAAGTTCCTCCTCAGCTATTTGACAACACATTTAAGGACATTCTTCGTGTGAGTTCATCTGCTCTTCTTAGAAGACCTTAAATTTGATAGATCTTTTCAAATACTGTATGTGTATTATTGTAAAACTTTTGTATATGTCTTTGTAGGATGACCACGAAACGGCATGGATGTTGCAGGTGCTACATTTCAATGTTTATGGATGTCTATTTTCCCCTGAATGAAGACAGTATCAACTATCAAGAATATTGCAATGCAGAACACAACAATTTCAAAGATTAAGGGAAAGAAGTGAACTTGTTTTGTAGGAAAAAACAATAAACAATGACCTGAGTAGCTTTTAAGTTAACTTCTCAACTGTTGAAACTGATACTTTTGCTCTGTTGTGTGCTGAATTGTGGCTTTGTTCAGCTGGAATGAACTTATCTGTCCTTGCTGTTTTCTTTACTGTACCATTTGGTGTTTGAGTGAATTGGTTTTTTGTTTTCTTTTGTTTTATATATTTATTTTTGACATTGTCAGAGCATGGTGGAAGAATAAAATCATATGTGCACACATCAGATTTTTAGATGGAAATCATTTGGTTCCTGACCCTGAACCAATTGTGATGGGAGAACCTTGTTGGCTTGATTGTACATGTTAAATAAACGCATCTCGTACCAAATTTTATCTGAGAGTGCTGTTCTCATAATCAATGGTCTAGCTATAATTGACATACAATTTCTACTAAACCAACCAGCATTATCAACATAATTTTATAGTTTGGAACTATGCTCTTAATTTAACGAGCAAACAACCTTACAAAAAATTAATTTGTAAGTTGATAACAAACACACATGTGACCATATCATAGATGCATCTAATAAATCATAATATTAAGCAGTCCACATGGCAGTTGAACGGGCCCATATTCACCTTTTTATATGTTCCAAATATTTTCAGGGGATACAATCTCAACCTTAGCTGGTACAATGATCATTTTATCATGAGAACAAGCAACACAAAGATAATTCTTGAAGAATCTTTTATTTCTTCAACATATAGCCACGTGAATTTTCAATTTCTTTTGCATCACATTTAAATCGAAATGAGCAACCGGTTATGCCAACTGATATTTATTCTAGTAAACTTCTAGTTTAATTTTGCATGTGATTCCGTCATCATGCCCACATTTGTAAACAACAAATAAGAGGAAAAAATGGGTAATCTTATACTTAAATATTTATAACCCACTTCGATTGTAGGAATCTTTTTTTTTGGTAAGTAAATGATTTTATTTACCAAGTGAACATTACAAAGCGGATTATTTTTTTTTAGCAGGCATGGACATAAGCTCCATCCTTGCTATCTTCAAACAACAGTCTCACTTTACCTTTTACGGATACATACTCATAGCATGTAGTCAATTGGCTAATTTAGGATATCTACTACCTCGTCCATGTGCCTCCTGGATAATATGCCTAACAATTGTGCTTGTCTGCTGCTTCTTCTGTGTGAATATTCTCAGGGGCGGAGCTACTGTATTGGAAGGGGGTTCGGGCAAACCCCCTAGCTTTTCCGTAGACTCTATATTTGTATAAAAATATAAAACAAAATGGATATATACATTTCCTGCGCACCCACAAGCAAGAGTGAAGCGGCTGGCCCAATGGTGTTTGTGCACCCTGCGAAATCGTTTGCTACTCTGGTCGTGGGTTCGAAACTTAGTAGGCACGATTTATTTTTTTTGGGATAATTTTGTACGTGCTTTTATATAAAAAGATTTTTAAAAAAAATAAAATAGAAAAATAAACCCACTTAGTAGGCACGATTTATTTTTGGGATAATTTCGTACTTGGTTTTATATAAAAAGAATTTTTTAAAAATAATAGAGAAATAAGGATTAACTAAATTATACATGGGTTTAATATAATTTTTTCAAAAAATATTGGTAAATGTAAAAAATAGGAAAATACTATTTGTGTTGTACTCTAAAACAATATCTGACTATTGATTTCTACTGAGACATTCAGAAAAGTTTAACTCAAATCTTTTTTTTCAAAAGTTAGCGTTCTAACTTTTATTATTGATCTGATTGCTACCATTCGAAATCTGGCCTCCGGTATGTACTCTTTCTTTCTCTTATCATTTTTTTTCTTATTTATTTACTTTTACACGGTATGATTATTTATTCAAAAATTGATTTTTAATCTTTGATTCTAGGGTTATCCCACATATTGATAATTTATTATATTAAAATAATTGTTGTTTGCTTTTCAAAATTTTAACTTTTGGTGGCTGACTGGTAGTATTGGTTCAAGGTGATAATGAAACTAGTAAAATATTTATTTTAGGTGTCAAAATATTAATGGTGAATTTAATAATTTTAACCTCACTTAGAACAATATTGAAGATTATAGTAAAAATGGTTAAAATTTGATGGTTGTTATTTTAGGTTAAGATCGTTGTTCTTTTTTAAAATTTAGAACCCACTGGTCTGAAATCCTGGCTCCGCCTTTGAATATTCTGTTGTTGCGTTCTAGCCATAGGTGATATATGCAACTTGCCATTGCTAGTCTGTACACAAGTGATGTGCTACTTCTCCCTTTCATATATTTACCTGCCCATTGGACTTCAGCTGTCCAGTACATTGTGCTTCTGTTAATCCCTTGCCAATTTAAGACTCTTCTCCACACTTCGGCAATATAGGGACATTGAAAGAACAGATGATCAAGGTCTTTATAGGACATTCAGGAGATTGTATGACACTCCATTTAGCCAGCCTATCTTTAGTCGCAAGCCTTCCACGATTGTAGGAATCTAAAGATATAAAATCTTCCCATAATTTTTAGTCTCAATATAATAAATTTTTTCTTTTCAATTCCTATGAAACTTAAGAAGTTTCTTTGAGACTTACTACAACCCCAATATTATGAACAAATTCATTCATCCGAATAGTAACAAATTAGCCCTTCCGGAACTCTCAATTAATTTTGTGTACTACCACAAATTTCACAACACCATTCTTATGGTGACCATCTCCTTCTAGGAAACAAAATGTTGTTATTGTCATGGTTAAAATTATTACATGCAAGGCTTGTTTCTTCACAATCAATGACAAATTTGTGTTGCCACTTAATAATATTTATTTTTTTCATGACCACAATCTTTATAGAAAATAATTATTTCTTTCTGTAACACCCCGTAACTAGAAAGAACTAGAAAGGAATTAAACAGAAGAAATAGTCATTTTTGGAAAGTATAAAAAAAATATGGAAATTGTTAAGTGCGTTAAAGTTGAGTTTTTGGTCAACTTCAAACGATCATCACTTCTAGCTCAGAATGAGTTAGGTGTATTTCCAGATATCGTAGGAAATATCGTGGAATAATATTTCCAACGCCGCCGAGTTTGCGCGATTCCGAGTGTGTATGAGTGAGATATGCCTATTCGAAGTTGGGTTGTTCTAATAAGAAATGTCCAATCCGGATTGTAGAAGGGTAGTTTGGTCTTTTCCTTACCCTTTTATTTTAATTCGTTTTTGGGTAATTACTTAGGGGTCTAAACTGAACTTGGTCAGTTTACGCTTTGGAGAAATTGAGTTAGGGTTTTAGAGAAGAGAAAATAAGAGGAGAAAAGAGAAGGAGAAGCAAGGAAATCATCAAGTTCTTGAAGCTAAGATCGTGGATTTAATCAAAGGGCGATCCCTACAAGGTATGTGAGATCACATAGCGTTGGGTCCATTCACCCACGTGTCAAACATGTTTAATTCAACGATATTCGTCCTAAAAGAGTTAGAATTTGATATTCTTGAGTTGTGTTCTTGAATTGTTTCCATTCTTGAACTTACATGTGATTGATGGGTTTTCTTGAGACGTTTTAGCGAAGTTAAGAGTTGTTTCGAGTTAGATTCTAGTGTACATGCTTTGGGTATCTGAATCTAAGAAAGTATTGAGAAAAAGAATCGATTTAAAATGATTTAGGATCAGAAAATGAGTTGAAAAATTCGTCAGACGCACCTGGGGAGGGCCAGGGGCATCGCGCCCCCATAGCGCCAGAGAGGTTGGGGCGGCGCACCTGCAATGCACCCAAAAGGAGCCCCATAAAGTGGGGGGTGGCGCAGCGCGCCAGGGATGCGCCCAAATCATCATTTTTCACCAATTTTTCGTCGTTTAGCCTATTTAAGTCATTCTAAAGTGTACTGACACTTTCCATTGATTCTAACTACTCTAAATGACTTCTAAAACATCTAGAAATCATCCAGAAACATGAATCCTAACCTTGAATCCATAAATTCAAATTCAAGGAAAGTTAAGAGCCAAGTCTAGGAAGTTCTCAGAGTCTTTTCAGGAAGTCTTTTGCAAATGCTTTTAAATTTGTTTTAAGACTTAAAGATCAAGTTGAGTAAGGAGTAAAGATTTGAAGTTCATTTCTTCAAAGAAGTATATGGGGACTATGTATTCCCAAAGAGTTTAAAATGTTTTCACATTTAAATAAGACAAAAACTGAGATTTCCAAAGAGCCTTTGAGCTAGTTTTCAGAAAAGAGTAAATGATTTCACAATTAAGCAAAAAGGGAAACTTTGATTTCCAAGATAGCCTTTGAGCTAAGTTTTGAACAATTATCTCAAATCACAGAAATAAGTATGTTTTTAAACATAAGATCTAGTATCATATTTTTGGGAGTAGTATTGAGCACCGATATGGGGGAGAGTTTCGACAACTCACAGCCCCCATAAACCATGTAGCCATCATGGGTAGAAAAGGGTCATACTTTTTAGATGGTTCATTTAGTGCTTTTTATCATAGACTAGTGGATCCACTTAGTAGTTCAGGTTCTAAACCCCCGACAAGGTATAAGACGGCCCTGGAAGCGTGAGGCAAAATGATGTATCATCACGATAACTCTTAAGTGATGGTTGTCGGTTAGAGAAACTCCCACAGAAATAATTGTATTCTTATATACACAGTTTATTGTATTTTTACATACATTTCAGAGTTATATGTATCTTTGCATACACACAGAGTTGACATCATGTTTTAAACAAATTTTCTTTATATTGCACTTGTTTTAAACTACTTTATATTGAAATGAGTTCAGTTATATTAAGTTGAGTTGAGCCAGGTAAGTTCTTCAGATTTCTTTCAAGCTTATGTCTTGTTTTAGAATTCCCCTCGCATACTCGTACATTCAATGTATAGATGCCATTTGGCCCACATCTTATTATGATGCAGACATAGGTAACTAGGATCAACATCCAGCGCATCGTTGATCCAGTTGAGCATTTCAGAGTCTTGTGGTGAGCCTCCTTGCTTTCGGAGGATCCCTTTTATTGCTTTCAGTATTATTATCAGTTCATTAGGACGTGGGGCTTGTGCCAACATCCATCTCAGTTATTTTAAAGGTTTCATAGATAGTAAGTCAGATATTAGTTCATTCGTCATTATCTTGTCATTGGCTAATGTTCAGATTTGAGTTGCCACTTTGGCTAAGTTAAATGTTTATTTCTTAAAACATTATGAGTTTAGTTTTGAGACATATTGAGTTATCTTGTATGTGGATTCTCTTTCTTATGTCTAGGTCTTCCGCTGAGTAAGTAAGTCAGGCCAAGGGTCTGCTTAGGGCCAACAATGGTTCTCGAGTGCCAGTCCCGCCCAGGGTGTAGGCTCGGGGCGTGACAAACTTGGTATAAGAGCACAGAGTTCAAGAGTCATAGAGAGTCTATGAAGCTGTGTCTGTAGAGTCCTAGTTATCGGTGTGAAGCGCACCACATCTATAATTAGGAGGCTGCAACATTTAGGAAATTCCTTCACTTCTTTCATACTTATTTCGTGCGTTAGAGTTTTATCTCTAAAAAATTTCCTTATAACTCATGCTTGCGCGTAAACGATTGTGAGTTGGACTGTTTTGAGAGTGCTTTCATGGGGCGTTTCTTTCCTCGTGAGCTAAGAGAAGCAAAGAGATGGTTGCTGACAAAAGGAGCATAATGAGTTTATTCGTTGTTAGGTTGTCTCATCTATCAAATAAGGAAAGTAAGGCAGCCATGCTAATAGGTGACATGGGCATAGAAAGGTTGATGATCCATGTGCAACAAGTTGAGGAGGACAAGCTGAGGGATAGAGAAGAGTTTAAGAATAAAAGGGCTAAGGCATCAAGGAATGAATCCGGGCAGCAAAAGAGTAATGTGAATCAGTCTTCTTTCCAACATAAACAGAAAGGACCTTTTCCATCATCTTCTGGTACACCTGCACCAAGAAACAAATGTGAGTACAATAGTCACAATTTCAGAGCTAGACCTGCACAGTCACAAGGTAGTACGTCACAAGGGGGTACTAAGATTCATGCATGTGCTAGGTGTGGTAGGAACCACTCAAGGATATGTTGTGTTGTCTCTACTGGATGTTTCAAGTGTGGCCAGAATGATTATTTTAGGCAAGAGTGTCCAAAGAACCGGCAAGGTAGTGGAAATCAGGGCAGTAGGGCCCAATCTTCATTAATTGCTCCACCAGACAGTGTTGCACCTAAAGGGGCTACTTCAAGTACTGGCGGAGGAAAAAACCACCTTTTATGCTATCATGAGTCTCCTAGAGCAAGAGGATTCGCCAGATGTTGTCACTGGTATGATCCAAGTCTTTAACTCTAATATTTATGCTTTGCTAGACCCAGGAGCGAGTTTGTCTTTTGTAACTCCGTATGTTACAATGAATTTTGATGTTATTCCTGAGCAACTTAGTGAACCATTCAGTGTTTCTACACTTGTTGGTGAGTTTATTCTAGTAGAGAGATTCTATCGTGATTGTCTTGTTTCCGTCAATCACAAGAGTACCATGGCTGATTTAATTGAGTTAGACATGGTAGATTTTGATGTCATTCTTGGTATGGACTGAATTTATGCCTGTTATGCCTCAGTTGATTGTAGAACTCGAGTTGTCAAGTTTTAGTTTCCAAATGAGTCAGTCTTAGAGTGGAAAAGTAGTTCAGCAGTGCCTAAAGGTCGTTTCATTTCGTACCTTAAGGAAACAAAGTTAGTTTCCAAGGGGTGTGTATATCACTTAGTCTAAGTTAATAACTCTCGTGTACCTCCTATTCAATCAATTTCAATAGTAAGAGAGTTTCCAAAAGTCTTTCCTAATGATCTTCCCGGAGTCCCTCCTGAGAGAGAAATAGACTTCGGTATAGACATTCTTCCAGATACTCGTCCTATATTTATTCTTCCATATAGAATGGCACCAGCGGAGTTAAAAGAGCTTAAAGAGCAGTTGAAATATCTCATTGATAAGGGTTTTATTCGACAAACTGTCTCACCTTGGGGCGCTCCGGTCTTATTTGTGAGGAAGAAGGATGGTTCCCTTAGGATGTGTATAGATTACCATCAGTTAAACAAGGTTACCATTAAGAACAAATGCCCTCTCCCAAGGATTGATGATTTTTTCGATCAGCTTCAGGGTGCTTCTTATTTTTCTAAGATAGATCTCAGATCTAGCAACCATCAGTTAAGAGTAAGAGAATGTGATATTCCAAAGACAGCTTTCAGAACCCGTTATGATCATTATGAGATTTTGGTCATGTCATTTGGTTTGACCAATCCGCCTACAGCATTCATAAACCTTATGAATAGAGTTTTCAAACGTTATTTAGATATGTTTGTTATCGTCTTCATTGATGACATACTAATTTATTCAAGGAATGAAGAAGACCATTCTAGTCATCTCAGAATAGTTCTCCAGACTTTAAAAGATAGAGAGTTGTATGCCAAGTTCTCTAAGTGTGAGTTCTGGCTTGAGTCTGTGGCATTCTTAGGCCACATTGTATCTGGAGAGGGAATTAAAGTTGATACTCAAAAAATAGAGGCAGTGTAGAACTGGCCTAGACCTACATCTCCAACTAATATTAGGAGTTTCTTAGGTTTAGTTGGCTATTATAGAAGGTTCGTAGAGGGGTTCTCATCTATTTCATCCCCTTTGACCAAGTTAACTTAGAAGACAGTGAAGTTTCAATAGTCTGAAGCTTGTGAGAAAAGCTTTCAGGAATTGAAAAAGAGGTTGACTATTGCCCCAGTTTTGACCTTACCAGAAAGTATGCAAGGTTTTGTGGTGTATTGTGATGCATCTAGAGTTGGTTTGGGTTGTGTATTAATGCAGAATGACAAGGTTATAGCTTATGCCTCCAGACAATTGAAAGTTCATGAGAAGAACTACCCAACCCATGACTTAGAGTTGGTTGTCGTAGTATTTGCTTTGAAGTTATGCCGTCATTATTTGTATGGTGTGCATATAGATGTGTTCAACAATCACAAGAGCCTTTAGTATGTGTTTACTCAGAAAGAGCTTAATCTCAGACAAAGGAGGTGGTTAGAATTACTCAACGATTATGACATGAGTATTCTTTACAACCCAGGTAAGACTAATGTTGTTGTTGATGCCTTAAGCAGGTTATCTATGGGTAGTACTGGCCATGTTAAGGAAGGAAAGAGAGAGTTAGCGAAAGATGTGCATAGACTTGCACGCTTGGGAGTCCGACTGATGGATTTCACAGAAGGAGAAGTGGTGGTGATGAATGGGGCTGAATCATCATTAGTGTCAGAAGTAAAAGAGAAGCAAGACTAAGATCCCATTTTGCTTGAATTGAAGGCAAATGTTCATAAGCAAAACATTAATGGCTTTTGAACAAGGGGGAGATGATGTATTGAGGTATCAAGGTAGATTGTGTGTGCCAAGGGTGGATAAACTCTAAGAGAGGATCATGGAGGAAGCTTATAGATATTTCATTCATCCGGGTTCCACAAAGATGTATCGCGATTTGAGAAAGGTCTATTGGTGGAGTAGTATGAAGAAAGGCATTGCACAGTTTGTTGTCAAGTGTCTGAATTGCCAACAAGTTAAAGTAGAGCACCAAAGGCTTAGTGGTATGGCTTAGAATATAGAACTTCTAGAATGGAAGTGGGAGATGGTCAATATGGATTTCATCACAGGTTTGCCTAGGTCTCGCAGGCAGCATGATTCTATTTGGGTGATTATGGATCGAATGACCAAATCAGCTTACTTTTTATCGGTAAAGACTACCCATTCAGCAGAGAATTATACCAGGTTATATATTTAGGAGGTAAAAAGACTTCATGGAGTCCCTGTTTCGATTATATCATATAGAGGTGCACAATTTACTGCACAGTTTTGGAAGTCATTCCAAAAAGGCTTGGGTTCAAAGGTGAACTTAAGTATTGTTTTTCATCCTCAGACAAATGGTCAAGCAGAGCACACTATTCAGACCTTAGAGGATATGTTGAGGGCTTGTGTGATTGATTTCAAAGGTAATTGGGATGATCACCTACCTCTTATTAATTTGCTTACAACAATAGTTACCACTGTAACATCCAAATGGCTCTTTATAAAGCTCTTTATGGGAGAAGATGCAGATCTCCTATTAGATGGTTTGAAGTTGGTGAAGCAGGGTTGATAGGACCAGATTTAGTTCATCAAGCTATGGAGAAGGTGAAAGTGATTCAAGAGGTTGAAAACGGTGCAGAGTCATTAGAAATCCTATACTGATGTTAGGAGAAGGGAGTTAGAGTTTGAAGTAAATGATTGGGTATACTTGAAAGTTTCACCCATGAAGAGTGTTATGAGATTTGGTAAGAAGGGAAAGCTTAGTCCCCCGGTATATTGGCCCTTACAAAATATCGAAAAGGGTAGGTAATGCAGCTTATGAGTTGGAGCTACCACAAGAGCTAGCCGCAATTCATCCGGTGTTTCACATCTCCATGTTGAAGAAGTGCATGGGTGATCCTTCATTGATCATACCAATTGACGATTTTAGCATCAAGGATAGCTTATCTTATGAAGAGATTCCGGTTCAGATTCTAGATCGCCAAGTTCGCAAGTTCAAGACTAAGGAAGTAGCATCAGTCAAAGTCCTTTGGAGGAACCAATTTGTTGAGGAAGCCACTTGGGAAGCTGAGGAAGATATGAAGAAGATATATCCACATCTCTTCGAATCCGAAGAAATTCTAGACCAAGGTACCAATTCTTTTCTTAGTACTCTTTAACTTACGAGATTGCATGTTATATTTGCATTACTTATTGGGTGTTTGAGCTAAATGTTAGATGTTACACCCTTAGCCCACTAAGAGTAAGCTCATTCAAGGATGAATGTTCCCAAGGGGAAGATATTGTAACACCCCATAACTAGAAAGAACTAGAAAGAAATTAAAAAGAGGAAATAGTCATTTTTGGAAAGTATAAAAAAAATCTGGAAATTGTTAAGTGTGTTAAAGTTGAGTTTTTGGTCAACTTCAAACGATCATAACTTCTAACTTAGGATGAGTTAGGTGTGTTTCCAGACATCTTAGGAAATATCATGGAATAATCGTTCCAACGCCGCCGAGTTTGCGCGATTCCGAGTTCGTATGAGTGAGATATGCCCATTCGAAGTTGGGTTGTTCTAATAAGAAATGTCCAATCCGGATTGTAGAAGGGTAGTTTGGTCTTTTCCTTACCCTTTTATTTTAATTCGTTTTTGGGTAATTACTTAGGGGTCTAAACTGAACTTGGTCAGTTTACGCTTTAGAGAAATTGAGTTAGGGTTTTAGAAAAGAGAAAATAAGAGGAGAAAAGAGAAGGAGAAGCAAGCAAATCGTCAAGTTCTTAAAGCTAAGATCGTGGATTTCATCAAGAGGTGATCCCTACGAGGTATGTGAAAACACATAGCGTTGGGTCCATTCACCCACGCGCCAAACATGTTAAATTCAGCGATTTTCATCCTAAAAGAGTTAGAATTTGAGATTCTTGAATTGTTTCCATTCTTGAACTTACATGTGTTTGATGGGTTTTCTTGAGACGTTTTAGCGAAGTTAAGAGTTGTTTTGAGTTAGATTCTAGTGTACATGCTTTGGGTATTTGAATCTAAGAAAGTATTGAGAAAAGGAATCGATTTAAAATGATTTAGGATCAGAAAATGAGTTGAAAAATTCGTCAGACGCACCTGGGGAGGGCCAGGCGCATCGCACCCCCATAGCGTCAGAGAGGCTAGGGCAGCGCGCCTGCAGTGCGCCCAAAAGGATCCCCAATTGAGCAAATAACTCCTTTTTCTTTCCCCGTTAAAAGAGAGTGAAAACATTTTTCTTTATTGTCTTGTTTCTCATTTGAAAAAACAGATCAAAAGGAAAAAAATCCCCTTACGAATTTTTATGGAGAATCTACCAGAGTCACCATTTCCTGAATCTACATTGATATCATCGCTACCATCGCCATCGCTATGCAACATTTCTTCTTCTCCTGCGGATATGCAACATAATTATCATGACTTAGATGGTCTCACTCCAAATCAGTTGGTGTTGTTACTCCATGGCAATAATCTTCGTGGAGAAGTCATGTATCAACTCATCAAGGTATACGACATGTTTCAATTTTTTTTTTTTATATACATTTTTATTTATTCATTTGTATACATTTGATGTTCGTGTTAGTTTTTCTATATACGTGCTTGTTATGCATTTTTGAGATATAAAGGCAAAGAAATTTATGGATCTGTGATTTTTTTTATATGCTATTTTAGAAAGACCATTAAATTTCACATTGAATGAATTTTTGCTAGTTGTTCGTAGAAATCACTCATATGATTATTTTTCTCGTGTTACATATTATTAGATATATCATATGTACCAATATGGGCATATACAGGCCCTAATTAAGTGGTTCGCAAGCTAGCCTAAGGGTAAGCATTTCAATTTTTCTAAAAAGAGAAATTTATTTAATTTTGTCAATAATCAAAATTAGGAATGTCATTTCTATAACTAGACAGATTATTAATGCAATTCTTGAGTAACATGAATACAATCATCTAAATTTTTCAATAAAAAATATTAACTGTTATTGTTATAGTATGATGAGTAAAGTACTTTTGGGAATTTTAAGATATACAAGTAAAATTATAAAGTTAATTATCAATATGAGGGAAATTCCCATTTGATTACTAAAAATAACTTTATTTATCAATTGTGTACAAAGTAAGTAAGAAAAACTTCATTTTTATTAATTTTAGGCTTCAATAACTTTATTGAAAAACTTCATTGACAATCAAATCAAAGTGATTTCTCGCAAAATTGTTATTTATTCGGATTGAGTTATTCCCTCAAACTGTTGATGATATCCTTTGGAGTTTGTATCAAAATTTTAATTAGAGAGTTGGTTTTCATTGAAATTTCATATTGAAACTCGAAGAGGAAGACATAAATAAATTGTATACATTGAAATACACATGACATTAAATTTGCCCAAAAACAAAAAAGTATATAAGTTACGTTGTATGTTTTAATCAAATTTGTACGTAAGTTGTACATAATAAGTTGACGAAATTCTATACAATAAAAATTGTAAGTAAATCATATGTTTTGACCGAATTTGTATGAATTTTGTTAAAAAGACGCTCAATACTCTTTGAAACCCCTAAAATCTCGCTAAGTTGTATGAAGACTATCCATCCAAAGAAAATCCCTTTCTTGTTTGCCATTATAGGTTAGTCTAATCCACTAGGTTAGTGGACTATCTGAGTTGAAGTAAAAGCCTCAATTTGAAAATATTCTAATCTAACAACTTCCAACTAGTGAGTTGTGTTAGACTGATTTAAGGACTAATTGAGATTGGGGTACATCAGGAGCCCAGGGGACAACGGGTATCACCTTTACTAATGCCTACTAGAAACATAAAGGAGAAAAATGTTGAAAGGGAGAAGAAAGTGAGAGCAGTAACCGACCCTTTGTACCAACTGCACCCCTTGAAAGTAAGGGATGATGTGACTTTCCTTTACTGGTCGTAGACCTTCTTCGTAAACTTCAAAGAATTCACTTTTCACGAATCCAAACTACGATTCGTAGAAACTTCTACAGTTTGTGGATTCCCTTCGTCAAACTCAGGCTTTGCAGTGCACCTTTAGTATCTTGATTACGATCCATAGACCTCACTAGCGAAGTTTATTTGAGGGGAAGTGCACAAATAACCAATTTAAGGACCCTAATTTAATGCATAGGCGAAGTGGATATGTTTTTACAAGTCTAATCACATTAAATTCAATTTTAGACTCGCGAATCCGAAATTTCTAAAAACATTATTAGGACATATGTTTCGAACAAAATGTCCTAAAATATTCATCTGAAGTTTCACTTTTTGTCCGAAGTTTTCCTCAAATATCTAATATTGGCTACAACTCCTTTGCTCTTCAGCTTCAAATTTCGATCCAACCCTCCTTCAATCGGCCCCAAAGATCTAACATTAAATTAACTATCATAAGCTAAGAAAAGAATTGAGTGAAAATTAAATTACTTGTCTGGCCAAGCTACCTTGATCAAAAGTGTTTTTTTCTTTTTAATTGAAGAAAGGGCTTATTCTAGAGAACTGACGTGTTTGGTCAACCTGTTAGGTAAAAAATAATTATTATTGAGTAGAATCAAACTATTTTTCGAAAGCTAAACAAACATTTTCAAAAAAAAAAAAACTTCATAATTAACCTTAGTAAAACACAAATTGCTGGTCTAATATTGGCAAAAGTGTTTATCAAATTGATTAGCTAAACACAAGTTGTTTCTCTTTAAATATAGTTATTCCCGAAGCATGTCTGACAAAAAGGAATATTCAAAATAAGCCGAATCTAAAAGTTTGCCAAACAAATTATTACTCCTTTTACTATACCTCCTCAAAGTGCTTGTAATTGTTAGATTCTGAGTTGGTGACTTTTGTTATATATTTCAGAAGCGAGATACATGCGAAGATCTAGCTCCATTGTTGTGGAACACCTTCAATGCAGTTTACATGCTTTTGTTGGTATACCTCTTTTAATTTTCATGGATTTATATAATTTGTTGGATAATATTAAATTGGATTTTTTAGAGTTTATGTTAGAATTTTGTGAGCTCTAGTCTAAACGTTTGAAATATTACATAGAGAAAATGTTCGATACCATACATGTTAAATTATGTGATCATATGATTTAAAAGGTTAGATGATTAGAGAGAATTCATTCATAGTTAATTATATCTTCAACATTTTTTTTGGAAAGAACGCGTTTCTTTTGTCTCTCAAAAGTCCACAATCGTGGCTTGTGGGGGTTTAGGCATTGACCCTAACCTGTAAATTAAAGAAGAAAATAAGTACATGGAGGAGGACGTAGACCATAGCCTCCAGAACAAGAAAAAAGATGAGGTAAACCATCTCTTCACTCACATTTGACAAAAATATCAGCTTAAAGAGCATGACATTCTTCCTATAGGACAATTACCACATATACAAGTGGATGTTATGCACAAAGACAATATCAATATATAACTATCCAAGGCCAACGTCATTTGTCACAAAATGGTTATTCCTTTGTTTGAACTCGAAGTTAGGAATTCCTTGTTGATCCAAACTCAACAGAGCTCTGATAGAAGCAGGTAGCAAACTTAGGTTTTCTATTAAGAGATTCTCCCAAATTTGTCAAGTAATCAGCTACTAGGGTGACAATTGGATGGTTTAGGTTTAATTTTGCGGGTCATGATGGTTTAAGACAACAATCGGGTCAAGAACCAACCCAACCCAAATTTATTTGGGTCAAAATGGGTTAGGTTATGGGTTATATAATGGGTCAAGACCCAAACCAACCCAATTTTACTAAGCTTAATTGTTTTATTTACTTTTTAAAACTATTTTGACAAGATTTTTCATTAGCCAATTCGGGTTACGTATCAACCCAATTTTTAATGGGTTGAGCTAATGAATGGGCGAGTTAAACTTAAACGGGTCGGGCGGGTTGGGTTTGATTCCACCTCCTCCTGCACTACCTGGATTAGCTTTGCTGCAGCCATCTGTGTTTAGTTTATGCCAGCCACTATCTGGTTTCTGCCATAGAGACATCTTGATGTTGGTCACCTGCTTAGCTATTTCGTGCCATTCAAGAAGAGTGTTAAAGATAGGAAAAAGACTGTTGAAGGACATATGCATTGTCTTGGTCACCTGTTTACTAATAAAGTTAGCAGACATCTTAGTATTATCAAATCTAGCACTACAAGACAAAACAATTTGTGAAATCTAAGTAGACATGTCAATAATCGAAGTAGACAAGTCGATAATCGAAGAAAGCAATCTTCACAGACCCAATCAACTGAAATTGTCTAATAAAGAGTTCACTAATCTCATCCATTGTAGGTTTACCCCTATAGAACTTTCCAATAAAAGTAAATTTGCATTCTTGTGCTAAATTAATAAAGAAATCCTCGGCAGAAAAGTAGACCGCAGGTTTACCTAAGTGAGTTCCACGCCGAATATCAACTTGCTGTGTTTTGTCATTGAGGTTGGATAGTTTGGCTTGAACAGCTGCTGCGTATGTTGGTTTAGTAACCGACTGTTCATTTCCTCTACTATCCGATGCATTGCTTTGTTTCCCATCCTGATTTGATGCCTTCCTTTGTGTGACATAGCTGTCTTGATTTTGAGAGGTATCGTTTTCGTTGTCGATGTTTTGAGACAGCTCTTAATGTTGTTGATAGACAATAGTTTCTTTTTTTTTTGTCTGTATTTTCCTATCGAAATTGGAGGATACTTTAGGTTGATTTTGAGGGAGTTTGTTTTGGGATTGTTTGCACACTTGTGTGAGTCATAATCCCCCTTCAAATTGTTGTCAGTATTGGGTTCTCCGGTAGAAATTAAAAGAGGATGGGTGTGAATAGTAGGTGTCGTGGTGTTTGTTTGTTCAGGTGTTGTGGTTGAGAATGGGTTGCTGTCAAGTTTCCATTGGGGGTAGGGGTTCCCCTGTTTGCATAGTTACCGTTGGTGTGTAGAGTTTTAGAGAGAAGTGAGATCAAAGTTTTTTTAGAGAGAGAAGTTCTGGATGAAAGAATGCTTATTGATGTGCAAGAAGTTGTGAATGCGTAATAATGTTTGTCTTATGAATTTCAGGAAGTCATATCAGTGTATTGGAAGTTGTCACCCCCAATGCTATCTATGAAGGAGTCAACTCAAGCGTGTAATGCTCTTGCTTTGTTTCAGGTTAGTAATATCCCATCAAACAAGTGTACTTTCCCTTGTTGGTTTACAATGTGCAAACCAGTTATTTTGGAAACTATTTCAACCGAATGCTAGGTTAAGAAAGGGCAGTTGTATAGAACCTTTTAACTAAACATATATGCCATGGTTCCTTAATTCAATAGGATACAAATATCTAAATGTATTTGAAAAAGAACATACAATATGGAAAGTGAGGATTCATATAGCAGAAATGATTGCTGTTTTATTAGAAAAAGAACATACCTGATCCCTGCCTTTTCGAGCAGCAATATGCAAGGCGTTTTTTCCCTTATTGTCAACCATATTTATCAATGAAGGATCAGCTCTAGTTAACTTCTCCGCAACTTCAAGATTTTGTCCTCTGACAGCCATATGAAGTGCAGTTTGCCCCTTTTTATGTCCCATTTCTTGCGGCAGAATGCAATGCTGTTTTCCCGTTACTTTTAGCTATGGTGGCCAAACTACTCTCTGCCTCCAGAAGATAATTCACCACTCTATATGCTCTTGGTTTGCAGCTGTATGCAAAGCTAGTATTTGAGTTATCAACTGTCATTGAGAGCTCTAGATGTGCTTCCATACGATACAATAAAATTCAGGTTCATACTAAAATCACCTAAATTATACATCAGTAAATAGAAAAGTAAACATACACAGTTCATACTAACATGATCGTCCTGGACAACAAAAACAATAACAACTATTCCTCAATCCCGAAATAGTTTGGGCCAACAACAGTTCATACCACAATCAAACCCAGGGCCGTCTTAACCCCTAGGCCACTAAAGCCATCGCTTGGGGCCCCAAACCCATATATTTTGGGGGCCCCATTTTTAAAAAATAATTACTTATATATGTTATTTTTTAAAAAAAATTATATGTACTATGAGTGTTATGATTTCTACTAAGGAAAATGCATATGACATGAAAATAAACCTGAATTTCGTAAGAAACAATTTGAAGAAAATGTGGATAGCGAAATCACAAAGTCCCTTGAAGAACCTTTTAGAATTGATTGTTTTATATATGTAGAGTAGATCAAACTATTTTTTCACTTCAAAATAGATTTGAACCAATTGAAGCATATGGAAATATTTTTGATTTCTTATTTAGTGGTAAAATATTGAGATCACTAGATGATGAGAAATTAAAAAAATATTGTCTTAACCTTGAACTTTCTTTATCATGTAATAGTTATTCTGATATTGATGGTTTAGATTTATTTTTTGAATTAAAAGTGTTAAGGGAAATAATACAAGTAGAAGATAATGATCTAATTAAAATA
>JAJOOR010016024.1:0-23166 GCA_036250505.1 Solanum acaule | reverse complement strand
CCCCCCCCCCCCCCCCCCCCCCCCCCCCCCCCCCCCCCCCCCCCCCCCCCCCCCCCCGGGTTTTGAACCAAAATGTGTGTGTGTGTGTGTGGGAGAGAGAGAGAGATGAAAATGGAAGTCCATCTAATCAGAAATGATGGAAAATAATATACTGAAAAAGCATAGGAGACAAATTGGTCAGATAAACCTCAAACTCTTTTTGGGATATCTGACATATTTGTGTCAAATATCCCTTTTTTATTTGCCTTGGTGATGGATACATTAACATGAAAAATTCAAGGTGCGGTGCCATGGTGTAGGTTGTTTAGGATAACATAGTTCCCATTGACGAGACTCGCGGCGAAGTTAATGCTAAGTTGGAGGTTTGGAGACAAACCTTAAGAGTCTAAAAAGTTCAGGTTGAGCACAACCAAGACAAAGCATTTGAGTGCAAGTTCAGTCACGTAATGCATGAAGCTAACGTGAAAGTGAGACTTGATACACAAATCATCCAAAAGAGAGGAAATTTCAAGTATCTTGAGTTTATTATCCAAGGAAATGGAATTGACGAGGATGTTATTCACCGTATTGGTGAAGGGTAGGGTGGATGAAGTGGCTAACATCTAAAGTCTTGTGTGATACGAAGTTGCCACTAAAACTTAAAGGCAAGTTCTACGGAGTGTTATTTAGATCAACTATGTTGTATGGAGCGGAGTGTTGGCCAATCAAGAACTCTCACATTCAGAAGATGAAAGTTGTGGAAATGACAATGTTGCGATGGATGTGTGGGGATACTAAGAGATATAAGATTAAGAATAAGGATATCCGAGATAAGGTAGGAGTGTCTTCAGTGGATGACAAGATGTAGGAAGAAAGACTAAGATGGTTTGGGCATGTGAAGAGGAGATGCACAAATGCCCCAGTGTGGAGGTGTGTGAGACGTAGGGTATGAATGACTTCAAGAGAGGTAGAGTTAGACTGAAGAAGTATTGGGAAGAGGTGATTAGACAAGACGTGCTTACCGAGGACATGACTTTAGATAAGAGGGTGTAGAGGCCACGTATTAGGGTAAAAGAGTAGTAGGTATCAATGCATTGTCTTCTTTTTTTTAAATTGGTAACTCAATGCATCGTCTTCCTGTCCGTTCATATTAGTAGTCATAGTATTACTCTTGTAGTTTCTTGTCCTTCAATTTCTGTTACTCTCTGTTGATTCCTTGTACCTTGATTATCATATTGTTTCATTGTAGTTTTGTTTTAGTTATTATCTGATGTTTCTCGTCATTTTGTTACTTCTTTTTCTAGATTGATTTGACTTGTTTCTCCTAGAGCCGAGGGTCTATCGAAAACAACCTCTCTACCTCTGAGATAGGGGTAAGGTTTGTGTACCAAACTCCAATGTGTGAGACTACAATGGGTATATTTTTGTTGTTGACATATACTTGTGTTTCTTTCTCCTAGATAGTTTACTTCGTTGCAGCAAATTAATTGAAATTGAATGGTTTCCAATTGCTGCTAAGTAATTGTTTGATAGCTAGTTGAGGATAGGTTTTAGACTTGTTAACGAACTTCTATTATTATTATTGTTATTATTATTATTATTTTTTATTTTTTTATTTTTTTTTTGATTTGCACCGGGTGTCCGAGTCTCTTTGAGCCCCGACTAATCCCGGGGGTGCACAGGCCCTCGGCAAGGAGTTTCCCGCAAGTGCACCACGGTTAATTCAGGTTTTACCCAGTCCGATGGCCCTCAGAAATTGTTTGCACCTAGTGGGTTTCGATCTTGAGACCTTGAAAGGGAGCAAACCCCAAGGCTCAAGTCAATTGCCAGCAGGCAAACCCCAAGGCTCAAGTCAATAATAATAATATTATTATTATTATTATATATTTAACTTATTTTTCAAATTAATTTTATTTAGTATGATGATAATATGAATTGAGCTTGAATGAAAGTGAGAATTCATAAAGCCGATCTCAACTTGTTTGGGATTGAGATGTGGTGTTGTTAATCATTTGATATATGTGGCAAAATATTCTGTGTGAGCAACTGAGCACCCAGAATTCCAAGACTCAACCGATCTTCACTTGAGCACACAACTCCAGGGTTTGCCTACACTAGACAATGATATTTAACGAGAGATGCTTCATTATGAAACAAAACATAAGGCAACAAAAAGGAGACATTTTTTTTAATGATATTCAAACAGTCGTAAAATGTTATCTCAAAATGTTCTTTAGTCTGAACTCTATAGCCAAACCTAACTCGTGATCAAAAAAATTGTTGAAAGCATACACTAATAAAATGAAATGCCAAATACCTGCTTTTGAAGATTTAACAGGGTTAGTATCTCTTTCCTCAGTTCAAGATGCTCCGCACAGACAAGTTTTGTTGGGACCTTTGGCTTCAAATTAACCTACAGATGGGAAAAGAACATAGCTTCACAGTCAAATTAGTGGGGAAATATTTATCATTCTATATGGCAGTTAAACCAGGAGGGACAAGAAAGAAAACAAAAATGCTTAGGAACATCAAAATTGGTGGGAGAACATGTAGAACTTGTGCCACACGTAATTGTAATCTGACAGAACAAGTCTGGATAATCAGATAACTGAGATTTCACGATGTAATAGAACTTGATCCACATGTAAAATGGCACCCCAACAACACAAGTCCTGATCATTAGACAGCTGAGATTGCACCTCTGATGATGTGTTAAAATCTGGGCCAGGATAAACGCCACAGTGGTTCCAAAGTATATATACAACAAAACAAATGTATTATAGAAAAGAAACAAACCCCAAGGTCTTGTAAAGTTTGTTCAACCCGTTTGATTGTCCGGAGTCCAGCTGAAGAGCTCGCAGCTTGCACCATTTGCTCCAGTCCATATGTTCTCAAATACACGCGCAGCTGAAAGTTTTCAGTTAGTGAGTAGATTGATATTTGATATTACACAGATATGATTCTAAGTATTTTTGCTTTCTCCAAAAATTAGTTTGAGCTAATAAGGAACTTCTCGGGCCTTCTGAAGATCAGTTTTTTTTTTTTTTTTGATGACAAGGGAAACCCACAGCTGCTACCCTTTGGGTGCGCACAGGGTAAAACCCCTGCTCCTATGCAATAGCTCGCAAACCACATAGGAGAGGTAACCCGCACTAGGCAAGCCCGGTGCGACGAGCTCGACCCAAAAGCAAACCCCTTGCTTCTGAAGATCAGTTTTTTTCCCTAAAGGAAATAAAGTTTCTATAACAAATGGATCCAATACTTACTAAATTAGCTCCCTGCAGGTGTCTAAAATCCTAGTCACCTCACATCTTCCCTTTGACATTCTATAGACTGTAACAAAGATTACATACACTGCAAACTACAACAAAATCCTGACAATGTACACATGACCTATAAAGATCAAGGGAAGTGTGACTGAATCGTCCAAGTTGAAGGCACTTCGATGTTTTTTTACCATAAGCAAGAAACAATGACAGGAAGTGGATAGTAGAAATCTTATTCTCAAACATACCATGCGAAGAGAAGCCAAAGTGGAAGCAGTCTCTGACACTGGAGGTGCCGCAATGCCAGAGGGTAATTGAGCATTTGGAAAGGTTGATATTACATCAATACCAGCCTTTTCAGCACCTTCAGGAGCAGCATCTGACACATCGGGAAGTTCTGTTTCTTCAGCGGCCTGAGAACATGCAATAACCTGGTTAGTGCTGGTTTTCAAAATAATAAACAGGGTGACGGACATCCAATAACTATATCTTCCCTGGAAGAATGTTCCAGGTAAAAGTAGCTCTAGAATTCTTACCTTAGCAGCTTTTCGTGACTCGGATATTCTTTTTGCTTCAGCAAGAACCTAAGACCAAGGTTCGAAGGGCAGGTTACTGATTTAGAAAGAACAAAACAAACAAATACATATAATTATGCACATGGGTTAACAAGAGGCTCCATTTAAGAACTACGACATACGGTTAAACATGGGATGATGTCTAAATATCATCAAGGAGGTCATTCATTTAGAAAGAGAAACTAGGACGATAAGTAACAGTATGCACAAACCTCTGCATCCCTACGCTCCTGATGCTTTGTTTGTGAGAGCACCATCGACAGTGCACGTTTTCGATCAACCTCTTGAGAAGCATTGTAAGGCTCCTACGGTATTGTAAGAAAAAAGTTAGAAATACCACAAGAAACTGAAATTTATAGATCAAAACACCAGTTAGAGGACATAAACTTGGAGAAGGAAGTGGGGTAAGGAGGTGGTATTGCTCCAAAGAAGTAAATCAGAAAGAAAAATAGTCCTCAGTTGAGAAAACCACAACTGTTAACTGACCTTAACAAGGGGATGTCCAGCAACATCGGCAGGAGCTGGAGCCCTAGCAATTGTAATAGCACGAGACACTACATACGACAAGGTCCAAAACCATCATGAAAATAAAAAGATATTTGGAGTTACTAATCATATAAAGCGTAAAAGCTAAATTAGTTTAAGCAATTGATAAACAACGAGCATTGTAGAATACCACTGTAATAACGATCCTTCAGTTCCTCAACTGTACGATTTGAAGGGAACCTATCAGCTATGATAACGAAACGGAGATCAAACCTCTTGCACAGGTCAAATAATTGATCCGTCTCTTCCTTCGTCCATGACTAACATGTAAGAATAAGTAAGTGAGTTCAAAAAGATATAAGGAATTGAAGAGACAATAACTTATTCTTTCCAATGACATAAACATCTGTGCTGACAAGGAAAAATGCATGGAGATTACAAGCACAATCCAAGACCAGATCTCAACAAAGATAAAAATGATTATTTGTAAGTTGCTGAAGGATATCAACAAAGATAGAATATCAGTAGCAAGATAATTCATATCACATCAAGCAATTGAAAATATTTCTGCAAAAGCTACAAAATAAATGTCGCAATTGGGTAATTGCATAACATTATATTAACAGTCATTCAATACACCATTACAGATATGAACAGTCATTCAATAAATGACTACAGTGAGGGTGCTATTACAAGATTCTGATAGAGTTTTAAGTTCAACTCAAAAAAAGATATAGCTGATGATTCTTGATATTGCCTCTTGCCAAGTAGATAACACATCTAACTTCGGATACTACTTTGATACTTACAGGATTGGACAAGAACTTCTCATACTCCTCATCAGTGTACTCGATCACATCCACCGACTGCAGCCATCAGACAGAGCAGATTTAATACCATATATAGAAGAACCCTTAGGAACAAGAAGAATCCATGATATACCTTATTATACTTGGCAAACGAATAGTCACCTGTAGGCGGAACACCATTAACAACTCTGACCTGGGATTTATCAAAGCCAAATGAGTTTCATGAGTGGATGGTTTGTCAGTTACTTTAAGCAGATTCTAGATCAGTAGGGACACATACCCAATGATAAAGCTGTAAGTTATCTTTTCTAGCAGAACTTGTGAATGGAAGCCATTGCCACGTAATCTGAATGGCAAATCAGAAGAATTTATTAGCTTCTCTTAACATCAAGAAGAAGCACCATTACGAAACATCCACTAGCGAAACAAAACTTAGTTAGGGTATTATACAAAGAAGATATGCAGATGACCTACTATTGAAAATAAGTTGTGAGGATTTGCAATTAGCTGAAACTGCAAATCAACTTAGTTCCAAAAGCAATTATAACAAGTTGGAAATTATGCTGGATTGCTTATTGTCATGTCGCTAGTCCATTCTGGAGAGAAGATAGGAAGCTCTTCTACTATGCTATATATGCGGTGGAGAAAGATTCAAGTGACTTTCTATTGAGTAAAATTGCTTTCCATTTTGGTCCAACTTTCTTCTATTCTTCCTTCAACATGGTTTTTATCTAAATATTCTAGAGTTTATAGCTACTTTCATGCTACTCTGAGTTCATACCATAAAGCATTAGCAAGGAATTTCAACAGAGACAACAGAGAAGTCCATGAGACAAAGCTCCATCGATGAAAGCAATCATGTAATGACTCAACCACTCCGAAACAAAAGAAAATGGAGTATCACAGCTACAACGAGTTCTTTTATGACATCAGCTATGAGAATTAATTGGAGATATTGTCAAAGCAAAACCAAATGCTTAAAAAAATGTGGGCAGGGAGAAGCAAAGGTATTGTCAATCCAACAATCATAGATTTTTGGTTACTTTTATGCAAATTCTGATACCTCAATCTCATCTCCACCTAGTATTCACAAACCTCCAATTAAGTCTCAATCCTAACTTAATTAAGGTGAGCAACTCTTGTACTGATCCAGCTCTATTCAGGTTCAGTATTCAGAGCATTCCTTATAACATTTAACTATTTAACAATGCCGGAGCTACAACTTACAATTCTACCCAACAGCAAAAGAATTAGCTTTGAAAAAAACATAAAAAGAAACAGAATTAAGCAAAGGAACCTTTTCGGACTCCGAAAGAGCTCGCCTTTTCAGCTGATTGATATCAATAGAAGGCATAAGAGGTGCAATACCACCTGTAAGTGCATAAACCTGAAAACCCCAAAAAAGGAAATCAGCAACTCTCGAGCCGTACAATGCACAGTATGAGGAAAATGAGAGGAATAACAAACTTACTTCTCGCGAAATGCCATCAGGTTTCCTTTGAGACTCTTTCTGAGGCCTCGACTTCTTTTCTTGGGACATTAAAGGTCCATTTTTAGGCAATCCTAAGATGTCCTTCGCATCCATATGGAATTGTTTCTGCAAAATTAGGGTTTTCTGTATGATAAATTAGTACAAAAACTTCAACAAATTAGGGTTTTTGAGTGTGAAGAATTGAAGAACATAGCAGAAAACTAGTTTCCAAGGGAATGGGAATATGAATTCAAGGAAAAAAAAGAAGAACAACGATCTGTTCCCCTCTTTGAGCGCGAAATCGAAGAACAGATATGCTTTTAGGAGAGGACCGGGTAAATATCCGGGTCGGTCGACGAACTGCCCCTGGCCCAGTTAACTGGGCCTTCACTTGTCCCAACTATTCACTGTAATGGGATGGGCCGCATTTTTTCCCCAATCTGGAATGGGCTTGAGCCAACAGCTCGTTTGTTCAAGGGATTGGATTTAAGTTCGTTGGAACATTTCGAGTTTTCGGTTTTGAGTTTTGAGTATTAATAACCTCAATTCACATAATAATGTATAATTTTCTACCATTAATAAGAACGGAGGTCACTCTATCGCTCATGCCATGTATTAAACTTTAATTACACATAAAATATTTTTCATTTTTATCTAGATTAACAGTCACCGGAAATACATAGTATTAGAGATGACAAGAAATTAGTTAATGTTAAATTAATGAAATCATATAATGTTATGTAGGATAATTGATTATTTAGGACACTTACAAAAGTTTTTTAGCTTCGTCTTTCTAACGAGATATCTCATTTCTTACACACAAGAGATCCAAAAAGACCATTTCTTCTATTTTATTTTGTAATTGATCAAGAAATCTTAAATTTTCATGTTATTCAAATAGAAGATATGATTGGGTAGGATTATAAGTACTAATCTATTGGACATTTGAAAAATTAGACATTAATATTTGACATATATGATATAAACAGGAATGAATATTACGTATAATTTTTTGTATGTGTTTTGGATATCAAAAATACATAGTACTAAAATTGATTTACATAAATTTCAAAATAAAATGTGAAGTTCAATCCATACTTCAGAAATCCAAACCAAATATTTAAAAAGTTTGAATTTCGAGTTGGTCCAAAGTCCAAACAATACCCACTCTTAGTCATATATTTACCCAAAATGTTGGTAATTTTAATTACATGACATAGCAATAATTTGGTAGGTTTTGTAGCATAGATATATTTATTATTCACACGAATACAATTAAATAGAAAATATTATATATATATATATATATATATATACGTAAAAGACAATATATTTTATTATTATTACGCGCAAGTATGGTGTTGAAATTCTCTTCGACGTTATTTCTGGTCCATGTGTGTTCTTTTCGGATTAGATGGTTGAGTTTATATAAACTTCTTGTGCTAGTTAAATTTTTTGAAGTCATTGAACCTTGAATATATGATTTTCAAATTATTTGCTAGGTATTTGAATAACTATTATCATCACCATTACTAGTCAGGAGGAAATTTCACTTTTAAAATGATGCAAAATAAATCAATCACAAATAAAATCGGAAGAAACAAGAATATTTTATTGATAAATTAATATGGATATAAATCTATTCCTTCCTTTCTCTCATAAAATTTATTTGCTTATTTCTCGAACTAGAATGATTTGAATTTGATCTCTTTATAAATATTTCATGAATTTGTGGAATATTCGAGAATCATCTTATATAATATCTTTTATATAGGCATACATTAGGGTTTACGATTAAAGCAACCTCTGAGAATTCTAACTGAAATCAAATACATCTTGTAGCGTTCTCCATCATAATTATTGTGCAGAGACAACTAAAATAATAAGTCTTGGATAGTTTATATGTGAAAATGTACGTATAGCCAAAATGGAGTACCGCCCCTCAAACCAGGTCAAGGTATACTTCCAACTAGAATTGAACATGTCTTGCAGAATCCCACAAATTTTCAATGTCTACACTCACTTAAGAAGACATTTCATTATTATTATTATTATTGGTAATTCTAGGTTTGCAAAATTGTTAGTGTAAGGGTATGAATGATGATTGGCCGGCAAAGAAGTTAGAGGACTAACTTCCTTACCGGCCAAACTAATCATCAACTACCAAATTCTTCTCCTTTTGCCCCTTCTTAATTCCCTTTATTTTATTTAACTAATATTTCTGCAGCTTTTATTCTACAAAATTGCGGACTATGGGGGAGAATAAGAAGAAAAGGCCGGCAAATATGCTTCCATGTTCATTCCTTAAAATAAGGAATCAACACAATAATGACAAATTTTTATTTTTATATGATTTTCTTTTCTTTTAATTTTTTATTCCATGTTCGATATGAAGCTTGATTAATTTGAATTTGTATCGGATAGGGCTCATTCAGAAATAATAGTTCCTACCAAGCATTTTTCATACATAAAATTCGAAAGCAAAACTTGTGATTAAGGAGAAGCAATCCCATTCGTGGCACTATGTTATATGGTGGTTGATTTTTATATGATGCTTGTACCGTACTTGTTTAGATGAATTATTCCTTTTTCTCTCTTTTTTTTCTTCTAAATATATATAATTTGCTTTCCCTTTCAAACTCTTGTGTGATTTCTTTTGTTCTCTTGGGCGGTAAGCAAGAGCGGCTCGCACATGTCTTTGTTTCTCGTGATAGCTCATAGATACTTTATAAATTTCAAATCAATAAGTGAAAAATACTATTGCAATTATTATGTCTTTATGGAATATACACAAACACACTATCACTACAGATACAAAACATTTCAACGATCATTGAAAGATATGATGCAATAAATGGAATTGTTTCTTTCTTAATAAGAGATTTTGGATTTTTGCTTTGGGTATGAAAAAAAATTCCTGGAACTATTTTTTTTTTAATAAGAGGTTTTGAATTCTTGTTCTGAATATGAAAAAAATTCATGATAAGAAGCGCTTACCCCAAATGAAATTTTACACGATGTAAACTCAAATCAGTCGAACATACGTACTCTAATGCGAATAGCAAACACCAGACAACGAATGAAAACAAAAAAAAACATGTGAACGATATACAAAAAAAAAAAAAGAATATAATTTGTTCATACTTCGTTTTTCAAGATGTAAGTTTTCGGTTTCCATATTTAGAGGTGGACATGTTTTTATGCATCAATGTAGCATCGGATGAAGTTATTTCTTTGTGAATTAGAAATAAATTTGAGCTAAAATAGAAAGAGCTTACCCTCGATTGGAGCCTTACGCAATGTAAATCCAAATCAATTGATATAAATACAGATACTAAACACGGAATAAAATAACATTATGGGAAAAATGTATATAATTTGTTTGGAGTAATGGTCAATGTCATATGCCCCTCTTTCTCTTAGTTGATGACAGTAAGTGGACAAGTTTGAGTGGTAGAATCAAAATTGAAATTATTTAATCAGCCAGCAGATTTAGTTTGGAAAAAAAAATAATCTGTGAAACGATAGGTGAAGTCAAAACATAACATGGCGGTTTGTGGTTTGGTCTCTTCTTTGGCCGCAATATTGCGTCCACCTCAACAACTCCACATCTTTTCTAGCCAGCGTGCATGCGTATAAAGTACAAACAATATAAATTTCTTGTCCCCCTTTACTATTTTGCGGATTCATTTAAATTTTATGAGTTTTTATAATGGTGATGGTTGTGAACTCGTGATACAGGTTAATTAGTATTGTTTTTAAGGGAAAATGACTTTTATCATAAATAATATTCTTTCAATCTTTGAGATAGATGTAAGGTTTATTGCATTCTACCCTCTTCAAATTTTACTTTGTAAATCATACTGAGTATGTTATTGTTGTTTTATAGGTTCAAATATATTACTAGTACTTATTATAATTTGAGTGAAATATAAATTTGTACTCCATAGAGAGAATATTGAATTGTATGAACTCGGTACCGTAAAGGTGATCCCTCTCCGTCGAACTTGTTAGTTGTTAATCCTCTCTAGACTATATTAAGTGAATTGTTAAAGGATATAACATTTTCTTTAAAAAAATATATTTAAGGATATAAATCAAAAAATAATTTACAACATTATTCTAATTTAAGCCACTCATTAATCATCTTTTAGGTGTGTAAGGTATCTTCACTACGAGTCTATTATTGGTATGTCTCTCTATAAATAGATTAATTTGGTTTCTATATTGTTTCTTTTTTAAACAATGCTAATTAGCATTAAAAGTGATTGTGATGATGAATCATTTGAACCATTTGGCCGTTTTGTCTCACCATTATCAATTATTGTATTCAAAACTCCTACTTTTTTTCATGTTACTTGTTTCTACATTACTTTCAACAGGGCATAATTAAGTTCTCAAGTGATATGTTAAAAATGACCCCTCATGTTTGGTACTTGATTCAAATTACGGCTTTTAAATACTATATCTTATGAACAATCTTGATCTTTTATATTATTGTAGAATCTAACCAACAAAACTTGATGAAAATGAAATGCATGTGTCACTTGTAGAAAATATAAAATACAAAAATTGCTCAACTTAGTAGAGCCCATATAAATTAGCTGATTAAGAGTAGATGATAAGTATCAAGCACTAAAAAAACACTGTTAGGTGTTGGAATACATTTTGTAAACAAATAATTACGTATTTAGATAGAAATGCTAAAGCAAATAAAGTATTCATGTTAATGCGTTTGAAGAAGAACATTGTTAAGCCTTTTCTATTAAAATGACCAAAATATTCTCAAAGTTACTTCCAAAAACGGTAAATTCAATAAGTATTTTTACGTAATAAAGACGAATAATGAAAATAGAATAAAAATAATTCAATTTTTTTGGGTTGAATATTTTGAAAATTACAAAAGATATTAGGAAAAAAATTATAAGAGAGGTTTGGTCAAGTGATACTTGATTTATAAATGCTTTTAGTATTCTCTGTGTCATTTTACTTGACCTCTATACAGATGTTTCAATTTATTTGTTCTTTACAGTAAATTAAGATAATTTTATTATAACTACATAAAATAGTACTAATAGTCAATTTAGAGTTCCAAAATATTGTTAATAAAGTTTATTCAATAAAATACACCTCTAATTTTATTTTTAAAGATATGTATCAAGTCCACAAGAGTCAAGTAATATAAAACGAAAGAAATATTTATCAAACACATTAATAACTCAAAAAAAAAAGACTTATAAATTATAAGCATGGTCAAACACCCTTTTAAAGAACTGTTTTACATGAAATTAGATATAGAATTTGTTGATACTCCCTAACTAATTCATAGCTAAAACACTTTTAGATAAAAAAAAATTAAAATAATTCGTAACTAAATAAATTTAATATAAATTTTATACATTTTTTTATGAAATTTTATCCATCACTAATGGATCAATTTCTAGCCGTGAAACACTCCTAAAAGAACTACTTTAAACGTACCCAATACATAAGAGACCAATATATGTTGTTACTTAATTTTTTCTTGAGAAGTAGCCTCACTAGCTAAGTAATTCTTTTGATACTCCATTAAAAATATTAATAACACAACATAAAGAGGAAACAGCATGTGGTTACGTAGTGATAGGCCTGCAAATAAAAAGTACATGGTCAGTTAATTAGACTCTTTTTGCCTCTTAAAGTGTAGAACAAAGTCAAATTAAAACAATATGAATGAGAATGACCAGTAGAGGCATATTCCTTGTTGAGTTTGTCTATGTTGACCATTAACTAAGAAACAAATTCAATTTAGTTGAACAAATTATATAAGGACAATGCTAAATGGCCAGGAAATTTGGTCAGAAATTTAAAAAGTATAATATTTTTTTTATTTTAAAATAAATTGATATTTTTTCCATTTTTTAAATTAAAGGTATTAAAGTTAAAAGGGTAAAAATATTCAAAGAGATAAAATAACATAGTGTGAAATATGTTGTTTTACCGTGAAATATGCTATTTTACCATTCTGACTAAATTCTGGCCAAAAGAATTTTTTCATTATATAAATCCGTTCATCCTCGACAAGGATGTTTAATTAAGGTCAACCTTTTCATAACCCACTAGGAATTTTCTTTGTTTTCATAAAAGTAAAAATCTAGAATTTTTTAATTATTTAGGTTGATTACAAGGAGACAACCAATCAAAAAGTATTAGCTTAATCATCTTTGAATTTAGTGCCGTAGATGAGGTTACTCCTTCCTTAACCAGAAGTCTCGAATTTGAGTTCTAAATATGAAAAAAAACTTTGATAGCTAGGGCGCATTCCCCCCCCCCCCACCCCACCCAATAGGGTCCTATGCATGCACTGCAAATCCAAAATAGTTAGACTCCTGCACATCAAATACACAGGATGTGACATCAAAGAGTATTAGCTTAATTACTTCTTTTTGTGCTTGGTGATTTTTTTTTTCTTTTTGTTTTTTCACTCAGTGTCCGGTACCACATTGTTGCCCGATTAAGTCCAGAGTTGCATGGAAAAGTCTACATTGAGGAGTAAAACGCTCTCTAACAAAGGTGAACTCTTTGTACTAAAAGAAATTTCAACTCGAGACATCTGATTAAGGATAAAGAACTACATTTACCATTCTACCACAACCTTTATTTGTGTGCTTGGTGAATTAGTCGTGAACAAAAGTGAAGTAGGTGCCATATTATAGTAAATACAAAGACTAAGCGATGGGATTACACAGAGACCTCGGTAATTTCATATTTATATTTTGACAACTTCTCAAATAGTACATCTTTTTCAAAAGGTAGTATGAAACGTTGAAAAACACTTGTATAAAATAATGTAAAATACAGCCCGTGACTACTAATTAAAGCTTTACAGCTGTTTTTCTAGGGAAAAATACTTACGTAAGGAAATTTGATTTGACGAATTTTTAACGAATGATTCAAGAGTACCACACACATCCTTTAGGAACTTATTGCAAATCTATCCAACTAACACGTAGATTCGAGATAAGGTCGGTATATATTCTATTTTTTCAGACTTCACTCCATAAAAATACACTATATATTATTATTGTATGGCAGATAATAATGTAGATGATAACATAAGTAATTGATTCTTATTCCTTTTTAGGAAAGAAAAAGTGAAAGTATATAATGACAATAAGCAGTTAGTTTCTTGTAAATGTTCTTAAATTCTGTAGCGACGTTGAATTTAATGACAATTGTCTTTGATAATGTGCATATTTATTGCTGCTAAAAGTTATTTTTGTTGTGATATATATTATATTCAAAGTCTAAATATCAACGCAAACAAACTTGTCATGACAATTCAACAGTGGTGTAAAATATTAAAATTGTGAAGTACGTAGTAATTCTTTTAATTTGATTAACCTAATACAACATTAAGACTAATTAAGAGTAGTTACTTCCACGTTTCAACAAACATCCCCTAATGTCAAAACTATTCAGCAAGAATTAATACCCACAGAAATTAAAGTCCATAAATATTCTTGTGTTCAGTAGATAAACAAGAAATATTACCTTAAAAAGTAGTTATATCTAATTTAGATAAATATTACAGGAAATAAGACAGGGAGGTAGGCTATGGGGGATGGGGATAAAGAGTGTTGGAGGGGTGAAATGTCATTAGTAGAGCTTGTTTTTCATTCTTTCGTTAAAGGAACTCATTCTTTTTTCTTCTTTTTTTTTTGTAAGGAGCTTAATTATTTTCCTAAAAAAAAATATTTTCTAAAATATTGATCAATCCACATATAAAAAATTAGTACTATTTTCCCATTGAGTAGCTGTTTTCCAATGATAGTTTGAATTGAATTGGTGAGAAAAGAAAAAATAGTAATGTTTCATATGGATAAATTAGAAAATTTTCCACTATATCAGTGATAATATTTATTTTTTCCAGTTAGATAGTTTGATAAAAAATGAGTGAGAAAATCATAATTATATAGTAGAACTTTTCACTAATTCACAATGGAAAAAACTTTTATTTCTAATAGTGACCAAACATGAAACAAAATTAAAAATATTTTTGTTTACGGATAGACATGTTTTCACCATATTCACATTTTCTGAGAGTACTTACTTCATTTTCCAGTAATAAGAGGGCGATTGGACAAGCTTAAGAGTTGATTAAATCGAATCGAATCCGTTAAATAGTTTTTCATCCCTTTGATTTGATTATTTCTGTTCTTGTTGGTTTTCTTAAATATGTGAGAAGATACTTCCAAAGAGTGATATATTATAGCATATAACATGTCAAATCATTTACTATAGAAAGTAAATATATCTGTTTTAAAATAAATGATATTTTCTTTTCATTTTGTTTCAAAATAAATAATATTTTACATAATAGAAAAGAATTAACTTTTTTTCTCCCAAACTACCCTTGTTTTAATAAATGGAGTTTCATATCATTAAAGAGTCACTTATTTCTTCAAAACATCTGATTAAGGATAAAATAGTAAAACACTTCCCGATTTGGACTAATGAAAAAAATCACCAATTTTGATAAAATAATATATTTTCATAAGACCCTTATATAAATTTATGGTCCCATTAATATTATAAATTAATAATTCTTTAAAATTACAAAAAAATATTTAAGACAATTTAGTGAAATATGATTCTATTTTTTTTTTTGTTAAAATTTAAATCTACTTGAAGCTTATTTCTTATTTTTCTTATTGCATTCAAACAATCCGGTGTTGTCTTCTCGAACAGGAACAGAAAATTGCGGAAAGTGCTAGATGTGATAAGTGTTTCCTTATTCCATATGTATTGTATCGTCTTGAACTTCA
Source organism: Solanum acaule (assembly GCA_036250505.1). NCBI lineage: Eukaryota > Viridiplantae > Streptophyta > Magnoliopsida > Solanales > Solanaceae > Solanum > Solanum acaule. The sequence continues at coordinate 7,773 of JAJOOR010016024.1, read as the reverse complement.
TCATTAACATTGTTTTCTCTGATAGTATCTGCAATTTCTTCTAAACTCTTAACCTTTAATTAAACATGTATCATTTTCACCCGGGTAATCTAATAAGCTATTGACATTTATTGTACTGTAGTAACCGAGATTATTAATCATTACCTCAAATTCATAAATATCGTTTTCACAAAAGGGTTCATTTAAATTCCTTCACCCAAACAATGCAAGATAAAAAATTAATATTCATTGAATTTCGAAAACTAATTTTTTTCTTCTATATTTTGCAATAAATAGGTCATGAAACAATGTTAGTCGACAATATATATAAAGAAGGACAATATAGAGTCAAAGTCCGCGTAGACAATTTGTTTCATGTCGATATGGTGGGGTGGGGGGGAGGGGGGGAGAAGAAGAATGAATTACGCGTCAATTAATTAGTTACTATAAGTTATATAACGTGTTGAAACACAAAAATCCAATTAAAAGAGGTTGGAACAAATGGCCTATGGTCACACATTTTTAATATGGTCACTTCACCTAATGCCCCCTTCTGCGGCCCTTCATATTTCTTCCTTCCCTACCTATGGATCACCATGTCTCCCCTATATTGATAGATCTACAATAAAGAAAACATAAGAGATTTGGTTTAATAATTCATATTCGAAATTTACTGATCTGATTAATATGATTCATACTAGCTAAAAATTTCTCCATTCTCGATCATCAAAATTTGATATAAATGATGAATATTTTTTTTTAATTAAACAACAAAATGCATCGAATTTGTGATGAAGGAAAAAATTATGAAGTAACTTTGTTCTGTTTTTATTAGTTTAATTTGTTTTTTAAAAAAAAGTGATATATTGAGTTTCCTTTCATTTTCGACTAAATCCGAGTTATGAAAACAAACAAAGCAAGAAGTAAAAACAATTAACAATACAACAACTTGGAATGGAAAGCAAGAATGAGCATGCATGTATAAAGCTCTTAAATCAAGATTGCAGAAAGATAAGATACTCTCTACTTCCATTCAAGGGCTAACTTATAGGGTTATTGTTTTTTTGGCTAATAATAGTAAAAATCTAGTCTATGCCTTAGAAAAAAGACTATCCTAAATAATACTTGAGTAGACTTGTGTGGTCGAAGATCAATTTAGATTTGAGGTCAATTAGTAACAATTTTGTTATCATTATACTTCGTGCTTTGAATAAAGTCATGAAATGATTGAACATAAAGACATTATTATCCGTAAATTCATATAGATTTTGTCCGATTCGAGAGATTATCTCTTTTGCGTTAGAAAATTTTTGACCTCGAAATTTATAGTATCCCATCCCCCACCCAATAGCACAAATTCCTCATTCGCATCGAGCTCTTCCTTCAAAACCATATTTTCACGTGTTAAAGATTAGCACTAGCCCTAACCTACTAAAGAGATTCAAAATTTATCCCATTTATTTCTATATTTAAAAATAATTTAATTAAAATTTTTATTTTACTTTTTTATAAGATGATTTTACTATACAAATATACAAGTTTAGAAACTCTTCCTTGCTATTACTTTTTTTTGGTATTAAATTATCCTTAGGTGATACTATAAGTTATATTCCTAAATTTTTTTTTTACAAAAAGGGATAAATCTGACCTTGAAATACAACACTTGACTCTGAAACCATACCAAACACTTGCAAATAAGCCTAAATTTTGTTGGGGTCGACCTTATTTTTTTAAAAACAATTGAATAGTAGTACTAGTAAACAAGTTTGTCAAAGGTCGTGGCAACACCCCCACACTTCTCTGCCCCAGTCCCCCTGACCCCCACCACACCCTTTCTTGTTTGCTATATTTTTTTTCTGAAAAAAATATATATTTTTATACTTTTTCTTCGTTTTGTGGGTCCCACTCCTAACTTCCAATTCCCTCGTTTCTATCTTTCCAATCTATTTATAGACATCATCAACAAGAGAAACTAAGAAGCAATATAGTAGCAAACTCAACTCTCCTCTGTATAATTATAAAAACTCACTTATTCCAATTCATAATTTCACAATATTATCAATCAATCACATATTCTTCTATTATGGTAGTAGCAACTCCAACTCCCCCTTTACGCCGCGGTAACAATAAGAAAAAAACCGCGGCGTTTGGGGTTCCGATAATTGACTTGTCGGATGACAAGTCCATTGCGTCCGAAATGATTGTGAAAGCATGTGAAGATTACGGTTTCTTTAAAGTAGTAAACCATGGTGTTCCAAAGAAGGTAATTGCGAGAATGGAAAGGGAAGCCGCGGACTTCTTTTCGCGTCCCGTCTCAGAGAAGGGACGCGCTGGTCCCGCGGCTCCCTTTGGTTATGGTAGCAAGAACATTGGCTTCAATGGAGATAAAGGTGATCTTGAATATATTCTCTTGGAAGCAAATCCTCTTTCTCTTTCTCAACGAGCCAAATACTTCTCTAATGACCCTTCTACTTTCAGGTAACATCGCCTTCTAAATTTATGTGATATTATTTGATTGATATACAAGTTGAGAAGAATAATAGAAATATAACATATCACATAGATCGGAAGAGAGGAATCAAATGATATACTTTCCTCTGTTTTTATTTAGTTGTCATCATTTTAAGTTTCACGTCTCTTAAGAAATTATATAACTTTATCATTTTACCACATGAATTTGTTTATTTTGATTAATTAACTTGACCTGTGGGGTGTAAACATGAATTAATTATTTAGTTTTCTTATATTAATCAAATACATACTTTCAAAGTTAATAACTCTCAAGAATAAAATAAGAAGAATAATGTTACATATATTTTTAATAAGGACGATAGGTAAATAAAAATGTTGAAAATATTTAATATGCGTCGGAATTCGGATAGTATGTTGGTGCTATTTATAGCACTTTAACTAGTTAGTTAGATATGTGCAGTCCGTATTTGTCCTTACAAAAGTAGTTATTAGCTGAGGAGGAAGTACATATAAATAAAAGTATATATTATAATTTATTACTATGTTTGTTTGTTCATTAATTCATTAGCTAGTACTAGTAGGTCCACTAATTAATTTATTCCTGAAATTATGCTGGCCGGGTGAAATGAGATTTCCCTAGCTAGTCTATTAATGCATATATAATAATTAGCTCTAATACTTTGTGAATGCCAGCTAGTCACTTCATTTTACAACTTGCGTTTTATTTTTATTTTTCCCTTAAGATAACTCACATTTCTGATTTGATTTTATAAAACTTTAATACTCCCTCCGTTTCACAAAGAATGAACTTCTTTTCTTTTTAGTCAGTTTCAAAAAGAATGACCTCTTTTCTTTTTTGGTAACATTTTACTTTTTGCTTTCCACGTGGCATGTTTAAGACCACAAGATTAAGGGCAATTTTGTACATTTGACATAACATTAATTTAGGACCACAAGATTCAAAAGTCTTCTTTATTTACTTAAACTCCGTGCCAAGTCAAACTAGGTCATTCTTTGTGAAACGGAGGGAGTAGCAAATATGGATATAGTCAGGTCATGGAAACAGAGTTCAATTTATTCTTCTGATTAGTACCCCACTTAAACAAAATCAAGTGGGGTATATTATTTATAAGATTAGCAATTATATAATATCTGTAACGCATTAATGAATTCACTGTCGCATTCCTATTGTTCTAATTCCCATATTCACGTAATACATTATTATACAATTTGGTCTCATTACATCATCAATTACGTGTAAGGGAGATAAGAAATCTAGTAAAAAAAGTTTTTTTTTTCTTTTTTACCGAAAAAAAGAAAAGAAATTATGATCGACAAAATTTCATAGCTAAACAATAAAAATTTAATATGCTAATTGAGTATATATAGCTATGAATTAGTAGCGAATTATATATAGTAATGAATTAGTAATAGATTTATTTATAATTATTATATAAGGATGACACCTCGTTGTCAGAAGAAAAGATAAGTTGTCTAGTATTAAAATATCTGACTTGCCTAATACTACTTGCTAGCTGCTGTCTGTTGACCAACAAAAGGTCATATTTGAGTTTTCTAAATAATTTCCCAAGTCAAATGGAGTATATGTTTACACGTACGTGCGTGGACCCCTTAAAACCTTTTTTAGGTTAATTTGGATGAGAAAAACTTTTTCAGATAATAGCATGACCAACCATAAACTATATTTCTGAAATTTTAGGTGTATGTAATGTATATATCACCAAACAGTTGCACAATATATTTGATTATCTAAAAAAATATTTTTTTTTATGCGTTGACAAGAGTTACATATAGTATTAAATTAGTAGTAACTACCGGCTAAAGGTGATAAGTCAATGATAATAAAATAATAGTAATGTACTAACCAATTTTCATTTATGTCTTAGTCCTAGCTAGGACCATGTACCAAAAAAAAAGAAAAAGTCAGAAGTCTATTTTATTTGATTCTATTTTAATGTTTTATTGTCTCTATCTTTAATTAATATGCAATTTAATTAGTAGATGTAGTCTTATTTGGTCGGCAGATCACTTGAGACTTTCAGTACGGATTCATTTATAGAATTTTTAGAATATGGTTGCATAAGAAATTATGGAAGAGGAAAAAAATAGAGTATAAAGTGCAAACTAATCTCTATTTGTTTGCTTAATAATTTAACGAATTTCAATCAAGTGTATCATTCTATATTTAATGAGTTCAATATGAAATGTTGAATGTATTAATTAAAGTCAAATATTGAATCTGTCTCTGATGTGATTGTAGCTCGGTGACAAATGATTACGTAAGTGGAGTTAGGAAGCTATCTTGCGATATTCTTGAATTGGTGGCTGAAGGTTTATGGATAGAAGACAATTCGATTTTCAGCAAGCTCATAAGTAATTCACACAGCGACTCTTGCTTCAGAGTCAATCACTATCCACCATTTATTGCACCTAATAATGATGAAGATGAATTAAACAATAATCATTGGGACCTATCACCAAATCCATCAAAATCAAAAGTTGGATTTGGAGAACACACTGACCCACAAATACTAACAATCCTTCGATCAAATGACGTTAGTGGCCTTCAAATTTATACTCATGACGGATTTTGGATACCTGTTCCTCCTGATCCTAATGAGTTCTTCGTTTTTGTAGGGGACTCCTTTCAGGTTCGTACAAATAAATATCTATTTATAATCATTTGAATTTGTAATATTTTTCGACTAATAATTCAAACGAATGGTGCAGGCGTTGACGAATGGTAGATTTACAAGTGTAAGACATAGAGTGGTGTCAATAAATTCATGGAAAAGTAGAATGTCCATGATGTACTTTGCAGCTCCTGCGCTTGACGCTTGGATAAGTGCTCCTCCTCAAATCAACAATATTATTACTAGTAATATTTATAGGCCTTTCAAGTGGGGGGACTTCAAACAAATTGTATATTCATTACGTCTGGCTGATAGTCGTCTTGACTATTTCAAGAATCATACCCAATCATGACGATTTATTATTTATTAACTCGATCTATTTGCTCTCTTAAAGAGTATAACTTAGTATTGTCGTCTACTTTAAATGTGAGTGAAAAAATCTGTTTAGAGGGACTAGGAGCTGTATGATGTGTAGTTTAATTTCATTACATAGTTATAAATCTTTTTTAGGTGTATTCATATTGTAAATCTTTTGTTCACGTTATAAGTGTATAAAGGTTAAGTTAGTTTTTTTTTTTTTAATGACTTTGTTCCGTTGGTGGTCCGCTCTATTATGATAAATGGTGGCAAATTCGAAGCGCCATGTGTTCACATTTATACCTTGATAAATCTCGAATCGTAACATATTATAGAAAGATAATTTTGTCTTTACTTTAGATCCTAAGACAACTAATTAATAAGAGAAAATAAAATCAGTAGCATTGAAAGTTATATCATATATATGTAGCTCTTGTGGCACAGTCTTGGTTAAAAATTATAACCACATTGCATAAAAAAACTTTAAGCTGAAATTTGGGATCTTGTCTATATGTCAATTGTCAGGGGTCTCCTTGATATTGAGAGTCACATTCTATAGATCCTGGCTGTTATGTCACACCTTAAATGAGTAGTACCTAGCAAATATGGTGCAAGATTGTGTTTTTGGTATAAATGAAATATTTTTAGAAAAATAAATATGATGAGAGGTAGGTGTGGGGTGGTGGGAAAGGAGACTAAAGGGGATCGAGGTGAAGATGAGATGTGTTGGAGGACAGGAATGACAAAAATAATGTGGACGTTAGTTATGGAACTTGTTTTTCCTACTTCCATTAGAAAAATCATTTTCTTCAACTTGTTTTTCTAGAACAAATATTTTCTAATTTTTTTACCAATCAGACATTAAAAATTGAAAGCACATTCTAATTATTAAGTGCAGTATAATACAGAATTCAACTTTAGCTAGCGTTATCACCTTTTCGATGATATTATATATATATATATATACACACAAAAGTATCAAGCTAAAAAAGAGAGATGTAATTGTAAAAGTAAAGAAATTTTTTGAGTATTGTGATATTAAACATATCATGCGGAAAATTAAAATTAACCTTTTTGATGATATATATATATACACCTAAGAGGGCCCGTACATCAGGTCAGTTTCATGGTGCCTCATCTGGAGGCAGGGGATCACAAAGAGGGAGTGGTTCCTTTCAGCGTCGGGGACCTATTCATGCATCTATGCCAACTAGGGGTATACAAACCAAACCGTAAAATTACTTTTCATTCAATCTCTTTACAAAAATGGTATATATGTACTATTAATTATAACACGACAGTGGTATATGCACCTTTTTTTAAATGACGAGGATATAAATAAATCATTTTTTTTAATGATGATATATCTTCTCTAAATTGCAAAGTTGATGGGTATATCATTTTTTCCTATAAATAACTTATACATATTTAGATGCTTATAAAACAACAATCTTACTTGTTTAATATTATAATCTAGAAACAACATTTTAATCATTTTGATGTAGGCGTTAATCTTAATGAGTATATAGATTTGATCAGAAGCCAAAATTAAATCAAACCTACCAAAATCATAATCTTAGTTACAAAATCATTATCATAAAATAGGCAAATATATTATTATTAATTCAATTTTTTTTCCTAGTCAATATTTAAATACCTTCAAGTGATTTTCTCATCTCTATATACGTTAATATGTTAATGTCTCAATTTCATTCCTTGTAGTTGTAGACAATAAAATTCGCGTCGAGAAAACAATAATCAAGAACAGAAAATTATAGCAACAATCGTATTTATTATTTCAAAGTGCGAGTGTTACAATCTCTATGATCCCTCTGAATTCGCCTTTTCAAATATGATTCAAGGGCTTTAAAGCTTGTTCTTGAATCTTTGATGAATTTGAACTTTGAACTTTATCTTGATCTTGACTTTTGCTTGAATTCAAGGGCTTCGAGCTTGTTCTTGAACCTGATAATCTTGATCTTGATCGTTGTTGAACTTGAATGCTTGAATTCTTAAACTTGTAGCTTTATAGAGAATTTTATGGCGTTTGTACCACGGATTTTCTCTAGCTTCTTGTTTAGAATTTTCTGTCTTCTTTTTGAATTATGAAGACCCCTATTTATAGTTTTAGAAAAGAGGAGTTGTGATTGGAACAGGATTCCCTTCGGCCAATCAGATTTAAGTGACATGGCATATGGGCTTTATGGAGCGGACTTGTCATCTTTGACACATGTCATGATCCTATTGGCTTCTTGTTTGACTTGGCATGCCACTTCATTTGCCCACGTGGCACCAAAAAATGGGCCTCTAG
>JAJOOR010016023.1:0-17945 GCA_036250505.1 Solanum acaule | reverse complement strand
CCATGTGCCTACATGGGATGTGTCCTAGTTCTACCCTTGGCAAGTAGAACACCTTCCACGGTGTAGGGTTTTATGACACCGGATTCCATGTCTAGCTCGCATGGTCTATGTCGGTTAATGCCTATTCCCACCAGGTGACCGAACTGTCAGTCTTAGCAAGTCATAAATGACTTGGGTTCGCTATAGGAATGCGCTAAACAAAGAACAGAAGGCATTAACAAAGAAATGACATGTAGGGTCATTACACTAATGCTCCTTTTTAGGTCACATGTTTTCGGAGGGTCGTTTGTTAGAGCGTATTAAAAATAATAATGTATGTTAGAGGAGCTTTGTTATTATTAATACATTATTTGATACACTTTCTTTAACCTATGTAAAACTAATCTTTGTGCATTATATAGTTATACATTCTATTATGTATTGAAATGTGTATTATTAATACCATGAATTTTCATGTGTTAGTAATACAAATGATTTCATTACATGCATTAGATTGATTATTGACATAACTATCATCAAATCCTTCACAAGATACTTTCCATTTCACAAAGATAAAGAGTGTAAGGAGTGTTTTTGTTATCAAACATTTTTTATAGAAGTTATGCAATGCATTCATTTTTAATACATCAAACTAAACACTGCATAAGAAATTATTTTAGTATAATTAATGCAAGCAATACTAATACATGCATTACTAATACACTTTATTCGACATTATTCTTATTCTTTGTACCAAACATTCGATAGTCCACTTAGTCACCACCTTTTGTGAAGAGACACTTGAACCTTTTTTTTTTAACTAAAAATAGGGGTAGGGAAAGGGAATGAATTATGAAGTGGAAAATCAAATCCTCATCATAAAGTGAAAATTTTGATAAAGAATCCACTAAGATAGATAACATGTATTTCATGTGAAGTGATGCATTCAAGATTCCGTCAATGAACGTCTACTTATAACTTACTCTTGGTTTTGGAAAAACAAAATTACTTTGGGATAATTTCAGAGACCTTCCTCGGATTTCACTCTATAACACTCACTTTCCATGTGGTTTACGAGATTACACCTACCTTCCTTATTTTAATTTTTTTGTTACCATTCTTTAAATTTATTTAAAATTAATATAAATTAGATTTGACAAATTTGTCCCTCTTTAAACTAATTTCTTCATATTATAAAAATGATTTATTTAATAAATATTTTAAAAATAAATCAATATGAAGAAATGTGTATCTTTGTTTGGTAAAAAGGACATGCGCATATATATATATATATATATATATATATATATATATTAGTGACTACATAATTATAAAATGAATTTACCTTTATGGTATTTAGAAGAAAAAACCTCAATAATAATAATAAAGGTAATTAGTAAATTAAATAGAGACTTAAAAGAAAAAGTCATACAAATTATTGTACAGCAAATAGCTCATGAAGAATTCGAAATGTCTCAATCTAGAATGGATAAAAGAAATTTTACAAAAATCATATGGTGAAAATCCCTTAGAAAAATGGGAAAAGAATTAAGAAAGAGCCAATTTAACTCTTAAAGACCCCAACGTCATCATCAGAGTAAGACCAATGCTCTACAATGAAGAAGGCAAAATTGAGTTTAAAACTCAAATCAAAGAATATATATATATATAAGACCCCAACATCATCATCAGAGTAAGACCAATGCTCTACAATGAAGAAGACAAAATTGAGTTTAAAACTCAAATCAAAGAATATATATATATATATATATTATAATATTAATTTATTTGTGTTTATTATTTATTTTTAAAGTATTTATTAAATAAGTCATGCTTTTAATAATATGAATCAATATCAAGAAATTAAAATAAAGAAGGGCAAATTTGTCAAGCCATAATTTATTTATATTAATAGGTTTAAAGAACGGTTACAAGAAAATTAAAATAAGAGAGGTAGACGTAATATCGTAACTACAGAGGAGGTGAGTGTTATAGAACGAAACCTAAAGGGAGGTCTCCCAATTATTTTTCTTACTGCCTAAAATCTAACAAGAGTCTATTGGGATTCATAAAATACAATTATCCCTAATAATTAGCCATGGTTAGTGTACCAATTCTCACTAGTAATGTCTCTCTCAAAAACACTTAGTTAAGAGATAAATATCATTAACGTTGGTAACCTATAATTAGTAACAAGTGATTATTTTATGATTTATCATCCAAAGAGGGTGCTATCTTCAAAGTTTGTGTGCATATATAAAATTCACTTTATTATTATTTGTAATAAGAAAATGTGTGGTTGATCAACCAAAGAAGGGGCTCTTCTATTCTTGTATTTGGTGATCAGCTTCCCAATTTTTTACATAAAACTATAATGGCATCTATAACCAATCGAGATATTTACTGTGTCTAATTATGTAACAATCACAAAGAGTCATCGCATGTGATGTGCAATTGTAGTCACTAGTCAGCATTCAAATTTAGGAATATTAAAGTAACTCTTCTCCCAGCTACTAGCTATCTGTCACCATACAAAATTTAGGAATTGTAGACCTTTTTTATAGTTTAAAATAAGTGATTTTTTCTAAAATTTAAAGAAAATTGATGAGACTTTTTTTTTCCTACTTATTCTTTTTTTTTATTGAGGTTCTTAACTATTTTACATTTTTTAGGAGAATAGTTTAAGAATAATCAAAAGGGTAATGGTAAAAAATTAACATTGAGTTATGTCCTAAAATCTTTTTCTTAAGGGTTGTGTTTCCTAGCAGAAGTACTTCCTCCGTTTCAATTTGTTTGACATATTTTGACTTGATACTGAATTTAAGAATGTAAAGAAACTTTTTAATTTTTTGGTTTAAAATTAAAGATATGTCAATCATATCAAAATGCATTTTAATCTTGTGATCTTAAATATGTCATGTAATAGTTAGAATTAGAGAAATTGTTAAATAGAGAAATAGCCATTCTTTTTAAATAGAGAAAAAAAATTAAACAAATTAAAACAAAGAGATTAGTACATCAGTGCGCAACACAGTAAAGCTCTGATATTTTTTCTTTGGTGTTTATTAACATCGACTAAATAAAAGTGATATTTTTTTCATCAAATTTGTCCATTAATTGTTACTCCCCTTAGCCATATTATTTATCCATTTTCTCTTTAAATATCCCTTAAGAAATTATAAACAAAAAGAGCATTTTCACTAATTTACCTTCAACTATTTTTGGTAAAAGTAAAATTGACAGGTTAGAAAAGTCGGAAGTACTAATTGCAAAAGTGTGTGTTCTATCTTCTAATTCTTCTAATGCCTTTACTCCCAGTTCATCTGGAGCACTTACTCAATAGTATAATTGTCACCTTAGATTAGAAGCGACAAAAAAACGGTCAAATCGAATATGAGTTGATCGAAAAATATTAGATAAAAATAAAGGAAATATTTAATTTGGCTCATATTTAAGTAGATAAAAACAAGTTACTCAATGGATACTCATATTATCATAGGGACTAGGGATCCTGTTAAATGCTTAAAAAACAAAAAAAAAATTATCCCACTCCACTCTAGGACTGTTCAAATCAAAACGAAACCGATAATTCGAACTTAAAAAAAATTATTGGTTTATCAATAATGGATTATTGATTTAGTAATTTCGTTAATGATTTTAATTTTTTTTATTACCGGATTATCAGTTTTTAATGGTTTGAAGTTTTTTCTTAACGGGTTAATCGATAATCCAATAGCAAATTAATAATTATATTTATACTATTCGATGTACAAAGTCATTGACTTAGAGCTTAGTTTCATACTTTTATTTTTTGTTGTCTCAAAATCTTAGTTATTCTACAATGTGTCAATGTTTGTTTTTCCCTAAGATGCAATCTGTCAACTATGTGCATGATTCATTTGTTTTGTCACCATGTTTTAAAGTGATTTTTTGATGATATTTTTTTGCGTTTAATCTTAACGGTTAAACTGATAACTGGACTGATAACGATCAATAACCGATAAACCAATAACCGTTAAGCCAATATCTTAATGGTTCTATAACGATTTAACATAATCTACAAATTAATAACTAATAAGTCAGATCGATAAATTTCAAATACAGAAACTGAACCGATCGATACACAGCTGAACCCTTAACCCCACAAAATTTATTTTTTTGAAGAAAATTAATTTTTTTATCAGTCCCAACCCAGCCTGGCAGCCCCTGTACCCTGCCAGCCCACCTTCTCCTCACACCCCCAACCCTTAATTTTATTTTATTTTTAAAAATAAATTTATTTTATTTTTATTATCCCCGACCCCAACCACCCCGAGCCGCACCCTCCCCCCTCACGACCCCACCCCAACAAAAAAAAAAGAGATAATATTTCAGATGATCACTCGATTATGTATTTTTTTACAGAAAGTCACTCAACTTTGATTTTTAACTCAAAAGTCACTCAATTATGTGTTTTTTTCACATAAAGTCTCAACTTTGATTTTTTTAACTCAAAAGACACACAACTCTGAGCTCTTTTCATAGAAATTCACTCAACTATACGTGTTTTACTTACAAAGTCACTCAATTTATTTAATTAATTTTTTAATAAAATTTGTTGACATGAACTTTTTATTTAAAACTAAAATTTTTAAAAATAAAAAGATACCATTTTATTTAAAGATCCCGTTTAAATTATTTAATGATATCGTTTAAATTAGTACTGTTCCAGTTTCAATAAGTAACTCATATGTACACTGTTCCAGTTTCTTTCTATTTTTTATTACAACCTAAACAATTTGAAATTAATGAGAGACGTATGGGCTACTAATTTAAACGGTATCTTTAAATAATTTAAATAAAAAAGATAACATTTAAAGAGCTAATTTGTTATCTTATTTAATTATTTAATAATTTAAATAATATCTTTTTTATTTTTTTAAAATTTTAGTTTTAAATAAAAATTTCATGTCAATAAATTTTATTGGAAAAATCAATTAAATAATATGTATTTTTTTTTTCAAAATTCAAAATTTTTAATTTTTTTTATCATCCCTTATCACTCCCCCTCGCGCGATAGCCCCAATTTTTTTTTTATAATACCCCCTTTCCCATACCACCAAGCTACTGTCCAAAAAAACTATTAATGTAGTTTTTCTTTCTTTTATGAATAAACTTCTGTTACCCATTAAACTATCCATTTTTAAATTAAATAATATAGATTTTATTCATTTTTAGTCCATCTTAAATAGGTTAAACACCTAATTCATGTTAAGATTTTGCCTTAATTTTCTTACCTTATTTTAAGTTTATTTTTTTCTAAAAGAAAAGACAATAACATCCACAGTTTAGTCGTTTAAGAGTTTAGTTTATGGGGAGATTTATTCTCTCATCAGTTTTAATATTTTTTTATATTAGTTTTCATATAATAACATTATGTTTTTAGTATAAGTTTTTGTCATCTAATTTATTATCATATGATTTGCAATTGTAAGCTTCTGTATGATGCCCTAATAACTTTCGAACCCAACAAGTGCTATCAAAGCACATAATTCAATGATCCAATGGTTGAACAAGATTGAAGACATGTTCAAGTGATTTCAAATCAATTTGGAATCAACGTGATGATAATGAAGATTTTTGTGATACTACATGTGGAGAAAATTTTCAAATATATTTTCAACAATATCCAATTGCTTCATCCTTGAAAACAAAATCAATTTTAAACTCATAGTCATTCTTTAGAGCATGAGCTCCAACTTTCAACCCCTTCAAACTTTAATGTTCGGGCTCCACTTTTAACTCATGTATCTTTACTTTTAACACATGCGCTCCACTTTTAATTCATACATCTTACTTTAAACGCATGAACTCCTCTTTCAACTCATGCATATTACTTTTAACGCATGAACTCCACTTTTAACCCTGCTAATAACTTTTAACACATGACTCCAATTTTTAACCCATATCAATTTTTAAATCATGATAAGCAACAGTGATACATGAAAAATTTGTGAAGAACAAGATTATAGTCAAGAAAATCCAGTAAAAAGGGGAGATTTGTTAGGGTTTCGCCCTGATTTTCTTACCTTATTTGAAGTTTATTTTTTCCCTCAAAGAAAAGACAATAACATCCACAATGTAGACGTTTAATAATTTAGTTTATGGGGAGATTTATTCTCTCATCAGTTTTAATATTTTTCTTTTATATTAGTTTTCATCTAATAATATTATGTTTTTAGAATAAGTTTTTTATCATCTAATTTATTATTATATGATTTACAATTGTAATCTTCCGCATGACGGCCTAATCAGTTTCTAACCCAACAATTCATTTAAGATGGACTAATTTTAATAGGTATCCATCCATATAGATTATTAATTCTGTCACCCCTATTCCTGGATGTTGAGATAGCCTGACTAGCTTAGAAAACTACAAACAAACAATCCATTTATAATTTCCTTGATATTGCTTTTGCAGCTGCTATATATCTACCATGCATGGAATAAGAGAAATGCAAGAAGATTTCAACAAAAGAAAATAAATAATAAAGGAGGATAGAGTTAGAGATATAGTTGGAATGTTACTGATAGTTGGCCAAAAATGTAAATGGAGAGGAGTATTAATTAGACACTCTGAATATAGTTCCCCATGTTAGAGTACAATGCGCCGGAAGTATAAATATTTCTAGTTAGTTGATTATAAGATCTGACCACCAAAAATAGTAACTTCACTTATCTAAAATAAGAAGAAAAAATCAATGTCTGGTTAATTTTGTGAAATACCACTACTTTTGAAATGAAATAAAAAGATAAAAACATCATTTATTTTAAAATGGAGGGAGTATAACTTATATTTTAAAGTAAAATAATAGAAAGTTTGAGAAGATTGGTAAATAGAGAAGAATGACGACAAGAAATAGTTACGCTTTTTTTTTAATTAATGAAATAAAAGTGTCACCTAATATACCAAACATAGAGTTTTTTCAATTGAAGCGTCTGTCTATAAATTGCTCATCATCTTGCATTAAGCTAATTAGAGAAACAATAATGGCTACTACTCCTGGATTTCTCACTGATTGGCCTTGGAAGCACCTCGGTAACTTTAAGGTATCAATCATAATTTTTTTTCATTTTTTTTTTTTCGTTATCATTATTTTCAATTATGAAACATATGAATTAAACTAATTGGGAGTGATGAGAATATATACTAACATGAATATTGGTTGTTTTTGTGATAATAAAAGTACGTGATTTTGGGTCCATGGATTTGTGAGAGTGTGTATTGTTTTGTAAGGAAAGAGGAATATGAGAGAGATTGGACAAACTTTCTCATATTGCCTTTTTTAGTATCAAGAATGGTTCACAATCAGGTGTGGATTAGCTTCTCCCGTTATCGAACTGCGAAAGGCAATAACCGCATTGTTGACAAAGGCATTGAATTTGATCAAGTTGACCGAGAAAACAACTGGGACGATCAGATTATATTGAGCGGGATTTTGTTATATGTTTTCAATACATTGACTTATGGAGCTTCAAATTTGGCATTATGGAGATCAGATGGTGTGTTGATATCAATATTCCTTCATGCGGGTCCTGTTGAATTTCTCTATTATTGGCTTCACAGAGCATTGCACCATCATTATCTCTATTCTCGCTATCATTCTCATCATCACTCTTCCATTGTTACCCAGCCCATCACATGTACGTATTGTATTCTAATAATATAAAATCTCTCTCTTGACCGTTTCATATATAACGTGTTGATAATGCATAAAACTTTCTTCTTTTGCAGCTGTGATTCATCCATTTGCTGAGCATATAGCATATTTCCTCCTATTTGCTATTCCAACCTTAACAACAGTGTTTACTGGGACTGCTTCTCTGGTTTCTCTCTTTGGATACATTACTTATATTGATCTCATGAATAACATGGGACACTGCAACTTTGAGTTCATTCCCAACTGGATTTTCTCCATATTTCCACCTCTCAAATACACTATGTATACACCCTCGTAAGTCACTTCTCCTTCACCCCACTAATACAACCAGAGCGCGCAGATGGATCTTATATATTGCTTCAACAAAATTATATTCAATGGTTTCCAACACCATGCATAGAAAATATATATTATTTGCTAATTATATATGTTACTTGGATCCTCAAATAAAACATCGTACATGTGTATTTTTGTAGAAGTCTGATATTAACTGCTTATTTTATTGGAGGATCTGCCCTAGCAAGACATAAAATTAGATATTGTTAGAACAATCTATACAAAAATAAAAAGGGGACAACGCCCATACAAGAGAAAGTCCCCTAATTAAAGAAGCAACATATTATTTACTTAGTTTATTCATCTCTAAGCATGTTAGCATCTTATAATTGACAACTGCATGAATTTTGACATTGAATTATCAGGTTTCACTCCTTGCATCATACTCAATTTCGTACAAATTATTCTCTATTTATGCCAATTTATGACTATATCTATGGGACGATGGACAAGTCTACTGATTTGTTATATGAAAAGTCACTAAAGAGACAAGAAGATGCACCTGATGTGGTACATTTGACACATTTGACTACCCCAGAATCCATCTACCATATCAGGCTAGGATTTTCGTCATTGGCTTCAATGCCTGAAAACCATAAATGGTACATCTGGTTCATGTGGCCACTGACTTTGTGGACTATGATCATCAATTGTATCTACGGACGCATTTTCATTTTGGAGAGAAATAGCTTCGAAAAATTTAATTTCCAATCTTGGGCCATACCAAGATACAATTTACAGGTTATGATAAGAAAATTTTCAACTTCAGATTCTTTTTTTTCCTTTTAATATTAATTCATTAAAATTAAAATAGTGCTGAAAATTATTTTAATGTGCAGTACTTGTTGAAATGGCAATCACAAGCTATTAATAGCTTCATAGAGGATGCTATACTACGAGCAGAAGAAAAGGGTTCCAAGGTCTTGAGTCTTGGCCTTTTAAACCAGGCAAGTACTTAATTGGCGAGACGGGTAATTTGTTAATTTCTATACAGGAATTGATGTCGGGTAATTTGTTAATTTCTATACAGGAATTGATAGCGTAAAATTAATAGTGTGATCACACGAAAAATTAATCACGGGTAAGAGATATTAGTAACACGGAAAAAAAGACATGTTATGGTTTTTTTGTGCTTAATCTACAGGATGAGGAACTTAACAGAAATGGAGAAGTTTACATAGAAAGGCACCCTAAACTAAAGATGAAGGTGGTGGATGGAAGCAGCTTGGCAGTTGCTGTTGTGCTAAACAGCATTCCAAAAGGAACGACACAAGTTCTTCTCAGAGGAAATCTTACTAAAGTTGCCTTTTCTCTTGCCTCTGCTCTCTCTCAAAGGGGCATCCAGGTTTACTTACGCTTTTAACCATTTTCTCTTGCCATACTATAGATCAAATATACCCTTTAACTATTATTTATGCTTTTCAATTTTGAGTGTGTACAAGTAAACAATTAAACTTGTATTAAATTGAATAAGTAAACATATGTTTCCTATGTGACATCCTACATGTATTATGTCACTTTTGTTTGGAGAACATAATGTTAACTGAGACCAAGTTAATCTTCAGATTGGATATGGCCAGGTTCACTTAAAAGCTCATGGGTTGGCTAACCAATTCTTGATTGAAGAATTTTTATATTGAGTTGGCTAACCAATTTTTGTATTCTAAGATCTATAAAATGTTAATTAATTAATCTTGCTTGATAATTTATACACTAATTCTTACTTATTTAGGAGATTAAATTATACATGAGTTGCTTTCCCAATTAAAATATTCTGTCCTTGTATCAATTCCTCATTTTTAGTTGATCTTCTTATTCTTAAAATTTCAGGTAGCTACTTTCTACAAAAGTGACTACGAAAAACTAAAACTTGCTACTACGAGTAATTTCGTGTTGTCAAACACATTCGATCAAAAGGTAAAATTTCCCTTTTCATTCTTCTTTCCATTTCTTCATCATGAGTTTGAAATCATAATTTAAGCAAGAAAAAAGTAAAAATAATTTAGTTTAATCTTTTCTTATTTTATATATTAAGAATTGTTGGTAATAGATATGGGTAGTTGGAGATGGATTAACAGAAGAAGAACAAATGAAGGCAGGAAAAGGGACACATTTCTTCCCATTCTCACAGTTGCCTCCAAAGAAAGCTCGCCACGACTGCTTCTACCATCACCCTCCTGCAATGCTAGCTCCACCTTCTCTTCAAAACATGCATGCTTGTGAGGTTTGTCAACATTTATGTATTTATTCTTCAATATTACTCTCAGAGATGGGTCCGTTAAAAATGTGAAAATAGAAATATGAATATTCATATTATCCTTTGCTTCTTATTTTGTAAAGAAATAAGTAGTTCCACATTATAAGTTTTTTTTTCTTATTATTTTATCCTTTTAGGATGGGTTTGTAGGAAATAAAATATTTATTTTTTCTTTTTAATGTATTGATTCTTCTATATCACTCATAACATTTTAATAGGTTTGATTTTCTTCTTTTAAGTAATAATTTCAGGTATAGTTACTAACTATAACAATAAAATGAGATAAATATTGTGTTATGAATCTTTAGGGAAGGATCAATTTAGAGGACGATATCTAAATCAGCTCGTTAAAGGGAGGCTGAAACCTTAGTTTTCATTAAAAGAGAGAACTCTAATCTCTTCAGCTCTTCAAAGGGAGACTGAAACCGTAGAGTTCAATGGAAGACAAAACTCTAATCTCTTGTTTTTTGCTAAAAAATGACTTACTGATTTATTCATCAAAACCCCTTTAAATAGAAGTCTTATTACAATAATAGGAAGTCTAATTCTTATGAAAGTAGGAGACCTAAGTCCTATTCCAAACTAAAAACTATAACTTAACCTAATCGATATTAAATTATGAAACATAAAACCCTATACTAGAATAATATATAAAGCTACTTAAATTATAAATAAAAATAAATAAATAAATCTACTCAAAAATATAATTAAATACTTAAATTAGTTGACTTCCTGGCATCCACAATATATTGTATATCAAGTAAAGATAAGATAACCAAATTATATATATGCATTTGTTAGAAAACAGAAGGTCAACTTTCTGACTGAAAAATATGAGGTAAAAGAAAATTAGACACCGAAAATTTTACATTCCGGTACTTTATAGTTTCTGAACTATACACATAATTTAGTTACTTTAATTTAGTGTAAAAAATAAAAAAAATTGTAATGTTACTCTTATAGTGGGTGAACTTTAGATACTTTAAACATTTTGTGACTAAACTATTACTACTATGATTATATGTGGACAGAATTGGCTTCCAAGAAGAGCAATGAGTGCGCCAAGAGTGGCAGGAATTGTGCATGCCTTAGAAGGATGGAATGTACATGAGTGTGGAGATAAGATGATTGATGTTGACCAGATTTGGGAAGCCAGCATCAAGCATGGATTCAAACCTTTAGCTTTTGCTGAATGAGATTACAAATATATAATGCCCTTAATTAATTAGAAATCATCCAAAACTAAGACCTAAGGCCTTGTGTATTGCATATGTCTTTGGCCAATTATATTATTACACTATCAAATTTACTTTGACTACTCCTTTTTTATAGATCAAATTGGATGGTGATTTCGTGTTGAAAAGCATTTGTTGAATGTTGGCCTTAAAAAAAATTGGTTTATTGTTTGCCATAAATGAGCAAAGCATGTTAGTGTAATTTGAAGAGTATATATATATATATATATATATATAAGAAAATAAAATTAGATACATCAAATCCCTCTGAACTTGGCAACAAAACTTACTTTAGCATTTTAACTACACGAGCGTTTAAATATCCACTTAACAATGTATGCGACTAAAGTTTCGTTCCTGAAATACAACTATCAAGAAGAAAAAATACCAAGCAAACAATGATATTTAAATCTAAATTTGTGCGAAGGTTGCAATCTTTGTAAATCTTTAAAAAAAGAGATGTAATTCCTTGATTCTTCACTTCATGATTGTTTTTTTTATTTGATGAAATACTTGCGGCTCAACACTTGGAGAGAAGACTTCATTGTATGTGGAACACTTGCAGATCACCAGTGAAGAGCAAGGATTCTCTATGTTTTTCTGTGTGTCCTTCTGATCTTATGAAGACCCCTTTATATAGGCGTGGGCTAGGGTTTTATGGGTATTTTGGTCCAAGTAATTTAGAGGACCTTGGGCTTGAAGAATGTGAGTTGGGCTCGCCTTGTCAACTTAATATGAATTTATTGATAAGACTACAATATCTACAAATGTTCCCTGCTTCAAGGCTTGTAGGGTGCTCGATATGCCTAACTTGTAAAGACAAGACTTGAAGTAACTGTGAAGTAAATATTTTTTTTCACGTAGTTGATCTTTCATGAAATATTTGAAACTTCATAATAAGTGACTACGCTGATACATTGAGGTTATCCAAATCAACATATACAAGAGTCTTTCTGACAACATTCTCTAATTTGTAAGAGATTACTTGACTTATAACTCATTTTTAATTTGAAGTGTTTTCAGCTCATGAAGACTTATCGCATGGTATTTCTTTGTAACTTAATGATTTTGTTCATCAACTAAAAAAATTGTTGTTAATTCGATGAATGAGAGTTGCGTCTGCAAGCTTGATCTGGTGATATCCCACTTATAATTTCAACACAAATTTTAGGTGTCGCTTTTCTTGATGTTGAACGCCCTCACGGTAGGTCCTCCTTTGGTTTTGCGTGATCACTTGAACAAAATGTAAGGACTTAAAATCCTCATTTCGGTATGCAAACACACGTGTATCTGTAGGAGGTGTTTTATTTATCAAACATCTTCATAGTTGCCATATTTTTTCGTGCAACTTGAAGTGAAAAGAAAAAACTTTTATAGTTGACATATGCAACTTGAAGTAAAAAAACATGTTGAAGCCCCGCTTTTCCTTCTTTTTTTTCTTAGACTTCCCATGTTGGTATCAAGAAAAAAAAAACTTCACACATTATTAATTCTTTGGTTTTCTAGATTTTTCATATTTGATTTCAATGAAATTTCTATAATTCGACGCGACTCCTATGGAAATTTTCATAATTTGAATCCTATGAAAACTTGCCATAATTTTCATAATTTGTAGGAACTAAACATTTCATCATTATAATTTTTCATAATTAATAGGAATCAAATTGATGTCTCCATATTTTGAAATCTATATATACCCACATTCCCTTGGTGATTGTATATCGATTTGTCGCATCTTCAAGTTCAATTGAGCCCCCCTCTCTCAAGTACGTCCTTTTCCCAACTCTGATTTTTGACACTTTTTCTTCAGCTTAGCACGACTGTGGTAGAAAATTCATATATCGTCTTAGGAATATCTAAATTTTGATCTGTTTAATTTTTCAGAAACTAGACTAATAGAACTACAACATATCTGAAAATCATGATCAGAAAACTCCTGGGTTCTCTCAGGTGATTTTTTGAAATCAGCTTACAGTTCTAATGAACTGACTGCACCAGCTTTGTGCGGCTTCAAAAAAATCATATCTCGACGTAGGAATAACAAACTCACAAGTAGTTTGCGGTGTTGAAAGAAAACTAGTAGGGATACATTATATACGAACACCATGATTAGATTGAATCTGTACTCATTCAGTTTTCTATTCCAAATCAGCCTTCCGACAATCACAAACATTTGGGGTTAACGTATTTACTTCGGACATGTTCTTACGAATATTACCTTTTCCTTTTAATTAATTTAGTAGATTTTGGATAGAGCAATACAACTTCGATCCCGCAACACGATGCACTTCTGTGACCAAGATTGGGCGCATCCTCTTTTTGAAGTAGTGGGCAACCAACAAAATCTAAATGTCAAAGTCCTACTTTTGGAGGTTCAACCTTTGGCTATCGGTGCCTTCTCCCTTGTTAGTGAGACGTATGATGAATATCTTCTCCTTAAAGAATGGTAAAAAATCAATATCAAAGACACCATGAGAAACTTCTCGAGCAAGGCTACACGTATGAAAGTTTCTTTATTGAAATATGTTATTCATCATAACATATCATCTTCCAAATTTTCTCATCCTGATGGATGTTTAGCAATTGAAGTGTTTTCTCTTCTAATTTTGGCAATGTATGCTACACACTCCTAGTTACTGGAATGAATAGAGGATGTGATGCACCGCTACAAGGAGACTTTGGATCTTATCAAGGTTTATGATGTTGTATATACTTTTTTGTTCACATATGGCTATGACAACAACGTGCTCCATACTTTTTGTGAGCTTTAGCGCCCATCTACCAACACCCTTTCTACTTTCATTGGAGAAATGTCCATATCAATTTGGGACTTACAAGCAGTTGGAGGTCCTCTATACAACGGTACTTTTATGAAAAAGTCATTTCTCAGCGAAAGAATTGACGCAGATTGATACTCAAGGAGAATAGTTTCTTCCCAAAAATTATCTATATTTATTTTCATCCTTCTATAGATTAGCGAAAGGTGATCTCCATGAGGTGTCCATCCATGATTGGGTGAGGTTCCAGAGGACCTAATAGATATGACGAGTGTCACACCCTTTTTTCGCACGACGGATAGGATTTTTTCAATATAAGTGACGTTATTAAACATGGATTATTTTATTTTTTCAGAGTCGCCACTTGGGATTGAATTATGGTATTCCAAGTCACCTTTTTTTTTTATCCCGAATCAAAAGGAAATGACTCTTTATTTTGGTCTGCGAACTAGAAATTTAGGTAAGGCATTCTGTTGACCGAGGGGAAGGTATTAGGCATCCCTCGAGTCCCGTGGTTCTAGCACGGTCGCTTTTATTGACTTATATACTTACTTTAAAATATTTTTTGGATATATTATTTTCGGGCCATGACTTATTCACATTTTATTGTTGAACTTTTATTTGGTCTCAACCTAGATGCGTAACCGCATTCTTAATTTTGATATTCAATAGCTTCAAAGCATAACTGCTTTATTCTCTCGAATGTGTTACCTAATATTCTATGTCTCACATCTTGTTTTAAATAAAATAAAATATTTGTTAGAATAATTTTACCAAGGTGTGTCACCACATCCTTGAATTAACTTTAACTGTTTCAAAAAAGATGTGTAACCACATTCTTAATCGAAATAATTTCCTTTTTAATGTGTCTAAAATTTTGTCTAACGTTAAAAAAAAGATTTATTCCTTATAAAGACAAAATCAAATAAAGTAAAATAAATCTACAGTTCTAGAATATAATATGAAATTTTGGATTATTTCTATATATTTTTTTTATTACTTTACAAGTTAACGTCGAAATTAGACATCAACTTTTCTAATCTCATAAAATAATAATGAATGGTTAAAATAAATCTCATTTTTTGTTTGATAAAATAATATAAAAATAATTTATTTACTTTTGAGCCTAACAATCTTTACTTTTTCATTATTGCATCTCACTCAAACAAGAATAACATGATGACCTGTTCAGATTTAAGAGATCACCACTAACAAATAAAATTGAGTAAATAAAATAATCACCAATTAAAGCTACCTTCATTCATTATACAAAAATATAACACTTAACCCATTCTTCATTTCAATCAAATTATGAATAAAATAAAAATATAAGAAAAATTATCATAGAATTACATCAAATTCCATAAATAAATTAAAGAGATAAGGTAAAGTTGAACCTTAAACGAAAAGAATAAGTATGGTAAAATTTTGACCGAACCACGATTAGAATGTTCACAATTTTCGGTGTGGATGTGTGTTGTGTTTATATAAAAGTAATGAAAAAAGGAAATAAAGAGATGAATATATTTGTGGGTATGTTACCGGTTGTTTTTTTTTTACGTAGGTGTGTGTATTTGGAGAGAAAAGAATGTTTTTTTTTCCTGTGTGTGTTGCTTTTCTTGGTATTGCTGGTCGTATTTTGGAGTGTTGTTGGTGTGTATATTGTGTTTAGGAGTAGTGTATGTGTGTGTTTAGGATAGTTTTTGGATTGTTTTTTTTTGTTGCTATATAGGGTGTGTTGCTAATTAGTAGTAGTGTGTGGTACGTGTGTGTGTTGTAGTGGTGTATATAGTGTAGGGGTGAGTTGATGTGCTGTGGGTGTAAGTGAGGAGTGTACGAGAGGTATGTGATATGAGGGAGTGGGGAGTGGAAGAGAGGTTTAAGGGGTGGGTAATGGGTAGTTTATGTTATTTTTTATTTTATTTTATAAATTACATACATATAAAAATCAAATTAATTATTTTTAACTAAAGAGTTAAATAACCAATTTGAAAAAGATAATTAAGAAATACTAGCTTATTTATTAATCTAAATTTAAAAGAACACATATATTTTTGTAAATTTTCATTTCTTTTTAAACAACTGAAAATAAATTTTTATCTAAAACGTGATTCTATTTTTGTTGTTTTCAAATCTTTTAAAATAAAGTTAATAAAATAAGGTAGAAGTCAAAATATTTAATTTGTATTTTTATAAAATATTTAAGCTGTAAAAAGGGTGTAAACTTAAGTACGGTCAAAAATTACGTGTCTACAACGAGCCTCCGTAAAAGGTGTCAATAGTACGAGCCACAAAGCCAAGATTGAACCATTATCCTTATGGACATGTTGATTTGGACTTCTTACCGCAAACTGACGAGGAGAATGCCCCCTTTGTTGAGCTAGATGTAGAAGAATCACTAAGAGATGAGACTAATTTCACAGGCTTCTTTACTCGTTGGCTTTGCAAATACGTGCTTCCGAACAAGAAAGTCAACTATGTGCCTGCTAGCGTTTTTAAAGTTGTGAGCTTCACTACTAAGAAACTATGAAAAAAGACGGAAAAAGCGACGGACTGCATCAATTTTTGGTCAAAATCGATGGAAAAGCAAGGTAGTCCAGTTCATCGCTTTTTTTCTTGATGCTTTTCAAAAAGTAACGGACGGCGTCGCAAAAAAGCGACGGACAATATCTTTTTTGTTTTTTCTTTAAATTTACTTTCTTGAATAATAAGGCATCGTTCGTCACTTTTATTGATTTTTAAATTCTAAAAAGCGACGAACAAAACGACTTTGTCCGTCGCTTTTTTTTTAATTGTTTTTTAAATGCAGAAAAGTGACAGACAAAGAGAGACCGTCCATCACTTTTCTAGAATTTTACTTTTTAAAAAATGTAGAAAAGTGACACAGTCCTTCCCTTTTCTAGAATTCTTTTTTTTTTTTTAAAGAAAAAAAAAATATTGAAAAGCAACGAACAAAGCCTTCCTGTCCATCGCCTTTTCTGCAATTTTTTTGACAGCATAAACTGCCAGCATCTGCTGCCCACCCGTAAATTCAATTCAGCCTATTCATATATATCATACAACAAACATACTACACAAAATATATAATAACAAACTTAATTAAACCATAAAAAATAATTGAATCACAATTTAAAGAATCATAAAGTCTTTCAAAATTTATTTAAAATATCTAAAATGTTCATAAATTAGGGATGCAAGCTAAGGGGTGGAATATATGTATTCATCCACATCAGTACTGTCATCGGTGTCCTCAGTATAAGATGATGTAGTAGGCCGACGAGCAAAGTTGAATACTAGTTCTTTGATTTACTGGTTCGGTCTCATTCATGCTTTGTTGTTCAGCAATCTTTTTTAGAGCAGACTCTGAAAATGCTTCTGTAAGCTTTTCTATTTGATACGACATATCAACTATCTGAACATCATCAAGTGTCTCAGCTTGATGTGACAATCCAATACCTTCGTGACCTGTCTGAAGTCGTTGTACATCATTCCGAGAGCCTAGACCATAGATTCTTCCCTTGTGTCTCCTCCTACCACTTTTTTTTTGTCCAAATTTGCGTGGACACTTCAGACATGATCTAGAGCAAATTGTCTATATTCTCATGCACCTACTGCTGATACTGTCCCTGCAAATTAAAAATAAAAGTTAGCATCAGAATAT
>JAJOOR010016021.1:0-15091 GCA_036250505.1 Solanum acaule | reverse complement strand
CACTATATGTTTTATTTTTATGTCATATGTAAATGTATAAAATGTACAATGATGCATTATATATATATAGTAGGAGATTTGAATCGAGAAGTAATTTTGATTATTTTTCGTAATAATATTGGATGTTTTTAATATGGATATTGAAAGTTATTTATTTTAGAAAATTAGGTCGCAATCGAAAATTAATTATCATATTTTTTTGTTGAAAAAATAGGTTTTACTAGCGAATGGTTGTTGGAGCCTTAGTCGCCACTAAAAATCACCCATAACCTTTAGTGGCAATATTTTGTGATTTTGTGGCGACTTTGTCGCCACTAAAAGTCAAGTTCTTTTGTAGTGAATCTTAGTTGGCAATGCTTAGGTGGAGGGATTAGTCGCATGTGGCTTGCCACATCACTAAAAAATTGGGGTGTTATCTCTTGAGGGTATTTGTGGTCTCCTGGATAACTGCGGGGGTATTTTTGATTCCAAAATGTAATGGAGGGTATAAGTGGTCTATTTCGCATAGTTCAGGGGCAATTTTGATCCTTTTCCATTTTATTAATCATGTTATTATTAATCTTTATCAAAAAGATGATTAAAAAATTGAGTTAAATGACTAGTGAGATGGTGAGCAGAATAAAAGATGAATTGATCTCAATGCCAACAAATATATATGCAATAAAGAATAACAATTCAGCGCATGGAATTTAGTTAGTCAAGGGTGGTTTGGTTTGAATACAAGTTATGTTGGGATAAATTATATTGGTATAAGTTATGTTGGAATTAGTTTTTATTACTTGTTTGGTTTGTCATATTCAAACTTATATGGCTTAAGTCATCAGCGGCCCCTTAAAGTTGTCCGCATAATTCACTTAGACACCTCAACTAAGACTAGTACCTATTGAACACTTTTACCAATATAAAAATTGTTCCTATTAGGCATTTTTTTATAATCAGCAAAATATATGAAGAGTGTGTGATACACTTGCGGTGACGTGGCAAAACGGCTAATTAAAAAATAACATGTGGCATTGGGCCCTGAAAATTATTAAAAAAATAATTTTGTTTAAAATTATTTCAAACACTTTTTATATCTAATTTTTTTTAAAAGAAAAAGAAAAAAATGAAAATGTCAATCTATTCTACCCAACCCCACCCCTACCCGCTCCCCTTTCATCTTCATCTTCTTCCCAAAACACATTCTTTCTCAAATCACAAAACCTAATTCTTTTCAAATACCTTGAAGATTAACTTTTAAAATATATATATATATACATTTTCATACTAAGAGTGAAGAAGAAAGACAATTTTGCCGGCGGTTATTCATTTCTACATCGATGATAAAATGAAATTGATAGCTCAAAAATTAATTCTTTCAATTTTTTGAATATCATTTTTGATAAATTTAATGGGTTTATATATGAATTTGAGTAAAATCTTTGTTCGAAAATTTTGATAAACAAATATCGGCTAACTTTTTTTATACGTAAAAATCATTTATCTTCTTTCTTCTTCTTCATATTTGTTCCTTATTTTTATGAAATTTGAAATAATTCAGATCTGAATCTTCATAGTTGATTTTCATTTATCTTCACATTTGAAAGAAATAATATTATTTTTTTATAAAAAAGAAAGAAAAACAATGTTGAAGCTAAAATGACGAATGTTTTGCAAACTAAAGTATGAAGAAGATGGTAGGTAGGGAGTGGGGTCTTTTTCTTTTTTTGAAAAAAGTGTAAATGAAAGAAGAAAAATGTTTTTAATTTAATTATAATGTCAAGTGTCAATAAAAGAAGAAAAAATGTAAAAAAAATTCAAAAAGACACTATTTTGAATCTTTTCACGCACTTCAGGGAAGTGCAAAACACATTTTTCGCCATATCAGCGTTTTGTGTTTAATAGGTACATGTTTTGAACAATTTAGGTGTTCAATAGGTACAAGTCTTAGTTGAGGTGTCTAAGTGAATTATGCGGACAACTTGAAGGGGCGGTCGATGACTTAAGCCAACTTATATTCATTGCATAATTTTTAAGACTAAGGTGTTTGTTTACAAAAATACCCTCTATCTTATTTTGTTTTTTTTTACATTTTCTTTGCAAGCTTTAGTTATCATTCTTAATGATAAATTTTCATCTTATTTAGATTAAATATTTTTGTGTGTGCAATTCCATGATTGTTCTGTGTGTTTCTAAAATGGACAAATTACAGAAATACACACCTTTTGTTTCACTTATTTCCATTATCCTCTATTACTTTTAAAAATCTCCAAAATCCCTTATTTCTTTAATGTATTTGAGCTGCATATTAATGTATCCGAGCTACATATTATGTATCAGGCCTAGTTTTTAATGTATTTGAATCAGTATTTAATGTATCCGAGCTACATATTATGTATCTGAGCTAGTTTTTAATGTATCCGAGATAGTATTTAATGTATCCGAGCTTCAATTATTGTATCCGGTTTTTCTAATTTTTAAGGAATTAATGTAATTAAAAACTTATTATGGATAGTTTGTAATTTCATATTAAAACTATGAGATTTATGTAATTTACCCTTTTAAAATTAAACTTTCATCTTATTTAACTTAAAAGTAAAACGTTCATCTTATTTAGCTTTAAACTAGATTGTGGACAATAGCTCTAGCTCATTTGTTAGATAAATCAACAGGCCTAGATATGCAAGCGTCATATATGTATATTTTCTGATTTCGTGTCTATATGTTTTTCAGGTCTCAAATTTGATATCATTCGTGCATCAATGTGAAGGTTCACTCCACCAAAACTAATTTTTAGCGGCAACGACAATTAATTAATGACAATAATTTAATTGCCGCTAAATATGGTTTTTTTAGGGTCCATTAGCTCTCTTTGTAAATATTGTTTAAGTCTATAGCGATATTGTATTAACAAAAATCAACTAATGTCAGTAAAGGTTCTAACACTTTTTATTAATTTGCATATTTATTGTCGCTAAAAAGTCTTTTTTTACAGTAGATTAATTAAAACGCTTAATTATTGGTAGCGTCATATCATATTCTTGTACATGGTATTTATTATTTTAACTTATAGCTAAGTATGTTGCAGTTAAGAATGACACGCTCACAAATAGAGACAACAATACATGAAGAAGTTCCCGTGAAATGTAACTTACACCAATAGCTTTTTGGTATGATTTTCGATTGGTAGGGGAACTAAGACGAGAGGTTTCAATCGGACAATCACCTGGGCACGGGCTTGACTTGTCTAGTATATATACATAGCAATCTTAACGAATATGTAATTATGGATTCTTCTTTGACGTAAATAATAAGTTGAAGACAATCGAGAAAAAAAGGTAACGATATAATCACACCATTAAATGAATCGTTATCTAATTTATCTACGAATAAAACATAAAGAAAGATAACAATATAATCATACCACTAAATGAATCGTTATCTGATTTATCCACGAATAAAACAAAAATAAAAATAACGATATAATCACACCACTAAATGAACCGTTATCTGATTTATCCACGAATAAAACAAAAACAAAGATAACAATATAATCACACAATTAAATGAATCATTATCTGATTCATCCACGAATAAAACAAAAACAAAAACAACGATATAATCACACCACTAAATGAATCGTTATCTGATTTATCCACAAATAAAACAAAAATAAAGATAACAATATAATCACACCACTAAATGAATCGTTATCTGATTCATCCACGAATAAAACAAAGATAACAATATAATCACACAATTAAATGAATCATTATATGATTTATCCACGAATAAAACAAAAACAAAAATAACGATATAATCACACCACTAAATGAATCGTTATCTTTGATTTATCCACGAATAAAACAAAAACAAAGATAACGATATAATCACACCACTAATCTGATTTATCCATGAATAAAACAAAAACAAAGATAACAATATAATCACACCATTAAATGAATCGTTATCTGATTTATCTACAAATAAAATACAAATAAAGATAACAATATAATCACACCATTAAATGAATCGTTATATCGAAGAAAACAAAAAATAAGGGTAACAACCATCGGAAGGAGCTGTTAGATCCTAATTGATTGTGACTATAACGACTTTTCATGACAGCCTAGTTTGCCGACACTGTGAATTGTGATTGTTATTGCATTCCTCCTCCCTCAATCACAATACCATTCATTCAAGACTTTTGAATGGAGAAAATGATCAAAATGGTACTTGATGGAGGGAGAACTGATACTTTCACATGTTAATTTCAAGGGACCCACTTAAAAGTTAACATAATTTTTTACTTTTATGGTTAGTTTTAGGGTTAAGACCAAAATGATCATTTTTTTTGTATACTAAGAACTATTTCAATAAGGTTGTATATATGAAGGACGAATATTATTCAATCCTTATACATTAAAGACCATTTTGATCATTTTCTCCTTTTGAATGTGTCGACTCATAGGGATAAAGTCAAATATTTAACTGGAGAAGAATAAAATTCCCTTCAAGTTTGAAACCGTTGCTTGAAATTTCTTCAGGAAAACTATATAAAATGGTGAAAATAAAAAAGAAAAGAATGTATGATATGGGGCATGGTACGACTTTTATGCCTTTATTGATGTCAACTTTGTGATTACTGGGAGATTCATTCACTAAAATTATAGATTCACTCATAACTTATATGTATGTATAAAAAAAGGACAGCGGATACCCTTGGTTACATGTTAATATGTATTGGCAGAGGAAGATGGAAAAGTCTTTGCTTAAAAACGAGTGATCTTGGTCAGAATAGCCAAGCGAGGAAGGAGCACAACTCGTGTTATTTATTTAGAATTGATCAACTAACTCTGCGTGTTTTTACTCAGTCTTGTTCAGAAATTCCGTCCTCCTTTTACATTTAACGGAACGTAAACTAGTATAATAAACACAAGAATCTTCCAACCAGACAAGAGGTATCAATTCACTGGATAGCAGATTTTGTTCAGCAACAATGTATCTAGTAACACTTATTTAAAATCTCTCTTTTCCAGCCTTGCATTGCAAAAGATTTGTGTTTCCAGCCTTGTATGTATGTATATCATCTAATATTATCAACTAACCAAGCATGCAAAGTCTATTACCTCAACTCAAACAAAGGAAGATATAGTAGCAGCAGCCTAGTTGAACGTTAAGGCAAAAAACGACTAGACACCTGCAGCTTTCTTCCTACTAGCATTACTTTTAAAGCTTTTTTTCCCATTTACCAACTTCTTGCTACACTTCTCGAAAATGTTCACACAACATCTTCTGAAAAATTAAACTAAATCACACCATAGGAGGCTTTGAACTAGTAATCCATAAGGCTCTCTACCTATAAAAGCAATGGATTGTTTTACCATATTTAAGCATACAACAAATCCAATACAGAATCACAAGCAAAAAAAAACAGATATTGCATCCTTGAGGGAAAAGATACTAGCACTTAATAGCAAAACTTCACTTTTCAACATGGGAGGATGATTTACAGCTAAATATATATATGTCCATGGCGACTTCATTTTTGAAGATGACAAAACATATATCCAAAATATCATTAATTGAATCTCTAAGTTGGGGCATTTCTACTTTCCTTTCTCCTGATACAACAATTGTTAATCAGCTGAAAGAGGAAAGACTCTAACTTTATCAAAACCAGCCCCATTTTTCTTTCTCCAGAAATAAAAATCCAACCACCACCATCAGTAATAGAGAGTAACAACATTTAAGATTACACAAAATAAAACCAGAAAATTAAGTAAAATAGAAAAACAAAAGAGTGGGGATTTCTCCGAACCTAAAACGTCAAGAAGAAGAAGAAGAAGAAAAATGAGGAGGTGGAGGTAACAATTGATGTGCCTGATTACTCAATGAGGTAGTAGCAGGACCAGTGTGGGTGCCTGGGCTATTCTGGGTGATGAAGGGATGGCGCAAGAGCTGCGCGGCCGTCCACCGCCTGGCAGGATCCCTCTGCAAACAGCAGGCAATGAACTCCCTAAACTCCCTGGAAGCAGTGGGTGGTGCCTCAGGAGGCTGCGACATACAAATGGCGCACATAAGGCTGGCCCAGTCTCCTTGTCTCCCCACAGAGAAAGGGAACCTTCCCAAGTAGAACTCTAAGATGCTCACCCCAAGACTCCATATGTCCCCAGCATATCCGTCGTACTGTCCGTGATTCAGATCTGTGTTGATTCTCTCGGGACTCATGTAAGCGATGGTACCCACGGAGGAATTGCAAGGATCCATAGTTTGTGCGAGAACTCTGGAGACCCCAAAATCTGCAATCTTGACCTCACGCCTGGAGTTGATTAAGAGGTTAGAAGGTTTGATATCTCTGTGAACAATCTTACGCCTGTGGAGGTAGTAGAGGCCAGAGAGAACCTGTCGAGTTAGATCGGAGAGAGGTTGTTCGAGAGGGATATGGATCCCTTCGAGAGAGCCTTTATCCATGAACTCGAGAAGAACTTGGATTTCGCCGTTGTGATCGAACATATCGTGACACCTAACGACGTTAGGGTTGTCTACATCTCGGAGAATCTCGATCTCACGGCACATCTGGAGACGGACAGAATCCTCATGGTTACCATAGATAACTTTCAAAGCATAGAGTCTGCCAGTGGGACGATGTAGAACCTTGTAAACAGTACCTCCGGTGCCACTACCGATGCGATTAACCCTCTCGAGCTCAGAGAAATGTAAAGGGGTAGGAAGCGGGGAGGAAGATGAGGATGAGGAAGAGGAAGGAGCGGAGGTTGGAGGAAGGGGGAGAGGAACAGCAAGAGCAACGTCACGTTGAGGAAGAGGAAGGGTCAAATCAGTACGACGCCGGGGACGACTGCGTTGTCCGGCGGAAGAGGGAGGAGGCATGGATGATGCGGCGGCGGCGGAGGAGGTGGAGTTGGCAGCTGGTTGAGTAGGTCGCATGATTGATTGAATGAATGAATATTGGATTGTCTGCAATTATAATATATATATATATATATATATAAATAAAGAGAGAGAAAGAGAAATGGAATGGGGATTTTAGGTTCTAAGCTGGAAAGAAAATCGAGAGAAGGAGAAATGCAGCCATCCAAAGACAAATAGAGAGAGAACTTTCTTGGGAGAGAAAAATAAAAGGTAAACCTATTTGTATTTGTATTTGTATTGGGTGGATGAGTAGGTCATTAGGGTCACGCTAAATCCTACTATTAGCATCTCATTAACAAATATTAATCAAATTGTTTATTCATTCACCTTACTTACCAAAGAACATTTTAACCTTTTAACTTATTGAGTGTATTTGGTAAAAAAGGAAAATAAATGAATTTCTTGCTTGCTTTCATGCGATCTAGAAAAATATTATAGGATAGTAGAAAATCCGAGTCAGCATAGGGTTCGAGGCGGAAGAATTGAGTTTGTCAATTACTTACTATAATTTTTTTCCTTTCGTCTATTTTATGAGTGGTTAATTCCTTCTATTGGGAATGGGGAGGAGACTTATTTTCATATTTTTAGTTTAACTTATATTTCACTTAAAATCAAAACGTTTTGTATTATAAAAATATCAGTATTCTTTTTTCTTGTCTAACATATTTGGTTCATTCAAAAAATTCAGTGTTACATAGTCCCAAAAGCAAATTTTAGGATTGAAGCTAAAATAATTAGTTTAAGTTATTTAAATTTAGGCATATTTATGTAATTGGTCATACCGCATCACTCCAAAGCTCTTTGTCTGACTTTTGAACTTAATATTTGGAATTTAGTTTTGTAAAACTGAAAATGGGAAAGAAGTCTTGTACTATTGCTCAAGACCCAATGATTTGTTTAAAATCAAATGAACTGGAGACAATTGTTGATTAGCATGAATCATTACGTTGTCAAATACACAATTACAAGGTTTTCTCAACTCATTCAAATTGAATGAATATTTCAATTATTCATTTCTTGACACAAAACCGATATCTCACTTACTTTTTGTTATCCATTAATGATCTGGAATTGTTAAACTTTTCATTCTACCAAATGATGATAAGAATTATTTCATTGCTTATATATTCGAAAAGTTTATATTAAAACCATAATAATACTATTTACCAGTGCAAACAGCAGCTTCTCCCATAATGTACCAACATGAGTTGTGGTGGGATAATTGAGATCCTTTCAATCTTGATCACAAGTCTCGGGGATTCAAGGAAAAAATCTTGTTGGGAGCGTTGGCCTCGAGTCCTGCAATGCACAAATCCAAATTAGTCGAACTTGTCTTCAACGAGACCTGAATGTTGTAGTCGCATGAAAAAATAAACATAAGGGACCAAACTATAACGGCATCAGCGTATTCATCTATGACATTGGTCCTTCATTTAAATATACAAGTATTGAGCAGGTTATCTATACATATCACAAGTTTCAACCATAATTCTTTACGAATTAATGTCAATGATGGGAAATTCAAAGTCCATAGATATGAAATACTTCTTCTTGTCCCAAAATTATGGTACTGTTTGACTAATATTAAGAGCTAAATTTAAATACAGTATTTAAAAGTTATACAAAAAAGTAGTATACTCAATAAGGTATTTGGTCAAAATTCATGTAGTTTGAACAGCCAATGTGTGGCCTAGTGGTGAATGAAGTGGGTTGAGCACTATAAGATCTCGGGTTCAAATCCCACCAGAGACAAAACACTAGGTAATTACTTTCATCTATTCTAGAGTATCTATAGTATATTGGTTGGTTCTTAGGAAGTAGACAATGTGGGTGAGGGTAACAAATAACTGGGTTATGGGGAAAGCGTTAAATGTTGGCATCTTAACAAAATGGTCAAGATATACTTACTATACGTTGCATTTGCGCAAATGCATACATGGAAAAGTGCTATCGTCAACACGGAAACATGTTTGATGAGATAAGACAAAACCTGCAACTTTTTATTTTTATGTAATCATATTTCAAAAGTACTCCAGCACCTTATACAATTAATGCGGTAACTTGGAAATTTTGATATATTAATGTGCATACCAAATCATCATATTTCGAATCACAGTATCGAGTGAAAGGGAGAAAGATATTTTTGAGTTTTTATACCAACTACTTTAATTACACTTAATTCTCGTGGCCAACTACTTTCTTCTCCATTCTCTCAACATCATAGGCCTTACCATCTCATTCATCATATATTAACAAGTACACAGATGGTTTCTCGAGCAGAGTGGGTAAATATGACTGCTTTCATTACACCAAAACATATTTTA
This sequence comes from Solanum acaule, assembly GCA_036250505.1. Classification (NCBI taxonomy): domain Eukaryota; kingdom Viridiplantae; phylum Streptophyta; class Magnoliopsida; order Solanales; family Solanaceae; genus Solanum; species Solanum acaule. Next base: position 5,855 of record JAJOOR010016021.1, on the reverse strand, counting down.
CAATTAATCGTGTCTGACCTGTAACAAAGCCCGCCTGTAATTTCTGTAAAATTCTTTGCTTATTGCCCTTTACATGCCAATACGAGGATCTGTCATTGAAACAGGTGGACCATAAGAGTATCTCCACTCTCCACAAGCTAAGCACCGTTCAACCTCATGGCTATTTTGCAACGTGCAAAACTTACAAGACCAGGCCTTTGCTGCCTTAGCTTCATTTCCTCTGTCCTTTGGGGTTCCACAAGCTCCACAAAGGAGGGCTAGAGGCTGCAACGGTGAAATGAATAACATCAGTTGGGGTGGGGGGACTTTACAGTCACAGAGATAATGCTATGACAAATCCCATTAGATCACTATGTCTGAAAATGATCTCAATTCTGGCTAGGTGTCATTTGCTTGGGCCAAATTTTCTATTTTTTAAGGGATAGTGCTTTGTTGTTTAGATCACATGGTTGGAACAGAGCTGCGTTTCAAAGAAGACTTATATAGTTCCTATGTGGTACAGGACTAACATAGGAAATAAAAGAGCAAGGATAAAGCCAAAAACATTACCTGATTCAATAAAGTGCACACACAACATTCCCACATTATCTTAGAATTGGTTCCTACAATTGAAATATGACGAGACTCCGGTATCGCTGAAGCTTTGGAGCTTTCACAAGGCCCCTCACTCTCTAACATTTTGGAGCCACACCACAGATCATCGTGTAATCTCCTTTCTGCAGCCATCGCAGCAGCTTGAATTGGGCTGAGTGCAGCCTTGATGCTGCTATCACCCCCAAGACGCTTAGGCCCCGATGGCAAAAGTACATCCAATCGTGCTCTGTTTTCTGCAGCAGCCAGTGCTTTCTGACGCAATGATGGCAACGGAGGTTGACGAGAAAACCCACCCAATCGTTTTCCTGGGAGATCAAATCCTTGTCCAGTACCCGTAATTCCTTTAGCCATAAGCTCCTCACATTCCTGAAAAGGGATGCAGGAAGGGTTTAAATTAGCAAAAAAACGTTGTCAGAAAACCAAAAAATCAAAAAGAACGTAAGTGGTGCAAACAAAGTAAAAAGTATCTCATGCAGGCACAACCTTTCTGATTTCATCCAATAGGTTATAAAAGTCAGCATTATGTGGGCCATATTCATTGTGGCAGAGTTCATGAAGCATGGTATCAAGAATTTGAGCATAAGGGTAAAAGTCCCACTCATTGTTTGGCCGGCGCAATCTAATCTTAACTTCAGCACCTCCTCCTATGTTGAGTCCCAAAAGAGATGGATTGGCAGGACTGTGAAATCAGATTAGCTCATGAGCAACAACAAAATGGAAGATATAAATAAAAGCAGGAAACTCATTTAACCTAAGACTCATTAGGAAATAAAAAGGCTGAAAGGAAGGAATGGCCAGTACCAAAATTCAGAGAGCACCTTAACTTTCCACTTCCGTTTGCGCATTATAGGTTGCACCTGTTTTGCTACATTTTCAAGAATTTCCCTCGCCTCATCATCACGCACCTTCTTCAAAGGTTTGACTTCCCAAACCTTGTTCAGATCATTAAGATCCATATAGGGTGGTGCTAAACCACAACTGAACTGACAATGTGGAGGAACCGGCGACATCAAATTGAAGTCAAATTGGTTAGATGTAGAAAAAAGGTGATTATACAGAATCAAACAGAGATAACGCAATATCTTTTCTAAGAAAGAGATCATAGTGATTGATGGCTCTTTCAATCCGGCGAAATGGAATTGGCGTGTACCAATTTGGGTCAGATTAATAAGCTTACGACCACTGAACAAACTTGGTTGACGAACATAGTTTATGCGCTGCTAATGTAGCAGCTTGTCGAGCATTTGACAAGCAAGGAGGTCAACCTCTTTCAAATATACAACATGGATTCTCGTAATGGAGTTGGACTCTCATGTCGATCCGAATGAATCATTCTTTCCACGGAGGTAAATCTTTGCCTGCTAGGCAAGAGGATAGCAAGTTCCAAATTCTGTCTCGTTAGGACATGTATTTCTATTACTATGAAATTCATAAATGAAGTAGTTAATGGTAGGGTTACCATTATACTTTTTGTAGTGACGAATCTTGTATGGGTTCCTAAGAAAAGGAATTTCTCCATTTTTTCAGGGTCTCAAAGGGGCATGGAAACGCATAAGAACTCTTGAATGGAAAAGAGATGTAACTCCAGCTCCTTCGGAATCGGTAGTCAATCCTATTTCCGATAGGGGCAGTTGCCAATTGAATCAGATTTTGACCATTATTTTCATATCCGTAATAGTGCGAAAAGAAGGCCAAAGTATCAATTAGGTTAGTAGTTAAAGTTCACTAGAATTGACACAATAATTATTGTTGTTTTTGGGTTGACATATACATTTTTTCGTGGTAAACTGTCAGGTGCCTTAGAATTTAGATTGGAGATAAACTAAGGATGGATAAAATATTGGATTAACATAAACAACTAGTTTAGTGAATCTTAATGTTTTACAAATGTCTAGTTCAACAATATATCTTCTTTGGTACGACAACAACAACATACCCAGTGTAAATATATGTGATTGCCAAGATTGGAAACAATTTTTTTTTTAAAGTATAAAGTTTGATTATCTCAAAAAAGGAACATCTTAAGAGCAGAACTCCTAGCAGTATCGGACCTCTATCTCTTAACATAATCTCTTACCACTTTTCCCCACATATCCTGCCGTATCTTAATTGTCACATCACCAGTTAACACTATCGGTGGTTGGTCCTTCCTATTTCTGGTCCTACCATTATTGTGTCCCAAACCATAACTCTTCTCCTCTAACCTTAAAGGCTTAAACCATCTCAATGCCCATTTACCACCTGGATTACCGCTAGTTCTCTAGAGTCTCCCTCGATTTGGTTCTGATGTGCTTCCTGTTCGATTTGCCGCACTCCTTTTTGAGGATCCCCCTTTACATTTAAGGTTCTGGAATGCGATTTGTCTATTTGGTACTATACCACATAGGGTCCAAGATCATGTATGTTAGGTTTATACTGGATGTAAAAAAGAGAGGGGATATTTAGTATGGACGGAAGGAAACAAGGGGATCATACTCCATATGAATTTTGGGAGTCCAAAGCCCTATCATGGGATAGGGGTGCTTGGGATGCCAACTAGTGAACTCCCTCTTTGCAAACTACTTATTGATCTTCAACTCATCACAATTCTCTGTGAAAAGAGAAGGCAATGAGATGAATACCCAAGTAGAGGCTCTCCACGACACAGGGTAGTAGAGGATTCTATACAGGACTATGGTGTGAGAGTTTTGCCAAAATACTGAGTTGTAAAATACAACTCAAGAAGGGAAGTAACAAATTGATGGTGTCATGTGCAACGTCCATCAATGATGGTTCATTAATGTCCATTAACTTGAAGCTTGAAGATATTATCACCATTACATGCATCCAATTCCAATATGAGTGTGATCCATGCTCATATTAGCTCAAGCCCCTTTTTGTCTAACATGGAGTATTGATGTCTCACTATTACGTATCCCAGTTTGTGTTTTGCCCAACATTGGATGAGGATTGTGCTTTCATCTTTTAGTATATGTAAGAATTAACAAACGCTATTCATCATTCCAAAATTGCTTATGAATATATAGAACATCCCAAGTAAATTTCACAATCAAAGAGAAACCAACTGATAAACGATGATCGTGCAGAATAACTTTGTACGAACAATAGGGACGCAAATTTACAGTAAAACACAAAGGTTTAAGGCTTACCTGAGTCGCCGGTAAGTCGGAAATCGGAAGTCGGAAGTCGGGGGAAAACGTGTAGACTTTTTTGGTTACTATTCTCAAGAGTCAAGAGTGAAGAGACCTCTCTCATCCAGTATGGGCCGGGCCGGGCCGGGCCGGGAAACGTACTTCCGCTCCAATTGATTTGGGTTTTGGCTCAACTTCTTCTGCAAGTCTCCAATATTTCAATTTAAAACTAAATAAGTAATATTTCAACCAGAAACTCAAATATTCATGGCCTAATAGTCAACATTGAATTCATAAAATTTCTCATGAAAATCGTTAAGAGGAGATAAAGGATAGCAAAAATTTTATTTTTATTTTTTAAAAAAAAAAAGAGTTGTGAGATGTGAAACTTAATAGCAATCAATGATGAAGAAGAGAACGGTGGATACAATATATAATTAATGTGATATGTAAAGCACAAAAAATAATAAACAATTATATATGCACATAATCGTGCTTTTATTTTGTGAAGATAGAAAAACTATTTTTTATAGACTTTCAATTATAGTAAAGTACTATATCAAACATCAAGTATGTAAAGCTAATCTATTGAAGAAATCATCTTGAAAACAATAAAGAAGAAAACACTAGCTACAAAAATATCATATTAGATATCGGAGAACATGATAGTAAAAGGGTAATAATAATACCAATAAAGAAACTAATCAATGTTAACTATCTACTAACATTTATCCTAACTCTTGACGTTCATATATTTCCCATCTAAAGATATATACTTGATAAGTCGCAGGTGTACCATTTCAATTTAATCACCTTTTCACAAAATTTCTTGGACCTACACCTACCTATTATAGCTATCCTCTCATACCTTTTGTGCATCTTCTATTAGCTAATAAAGTGAAATTAAAATCATGAAAAGTTGGTCTTCAAATTTTTGATAAACAAAATTACCTAATATTAGGTAATGTGGAATACGCAAACACACACATATGTATAAAATACAAGAAAAAAGAATAGTGAAACATGAATGTAATAAGAGGAAGATAATTTGTTGGCATTGTGAAAAGATGAAATACAATAGTAAAATGTGAAGTGTAGGGAAGAAATATAAATAAATAGAGTAGTAAGTGGAAACGCTCTTTGGGTGTTAGAGATGCATGTGATTATCCAACTGAATTTCCCACCAAAAACACACTGCTCTCCTCTCTACTACTCCAATTCCTAAGCTAATTTCTGTAACCACCACCACCTTTCTTTCTCTTCACAACCCATCGCCGCCGCCCCCTTTTTTCTGATTTCCAAAAATGGCTCTTTCCAGCTCATATTTCCTCTTCTTCACCATCATCATCATACTAATTTCCTTTCCGGTTACGCACTCTCATTCTTCCAACGAAAGTATGGTGTTCAATTTCTGTTTCTTTTCTTCTTCTTTTTTCAACTTTGATTACAGTTTTGCACTGCGAAGTACATTCTTTGAGAATTTGACGATTTCTTGTCTAAATTTTGTTTTACAGGTCCAAGTTATATGGGGTTTGTGTCCAACGCGACGGAGTTCCCATCAGAAGATTATTACGACTACATCGTTGTGGGAGGTGGCACCGCCGGCTGTCCACTGGCGGCGACATTGTCGGAGAAGTACCGAGTTCTACTCCTTGAAAGAGGTGGTGTTCCATATGGAAGACCTAATTTGATGACCCAAGAAGGCTTTCTCACTGTAATTACAGATGTTGATGATTTTGAGTCCCCTGCCCAAGCCTTCGTCTCCGAAGAGGGAGTTCCAAATGCCAGAGGTCGCATTCTTGGTGGAAGTAGTGCAATTAATGCCGGTTTTTACAGTAGGGCTGATCAAGATTTCTACACTAGGTCGAAATTGAATTGGGATTTGCAAGTTGTAAATCAATCTTATGAATGGGTTGAGAAGGCTATTGTGTTTAGGCCGGAACTCAAGAATTGGCAGTCGGCTGTCAGGGATGGGTTAGTGGAGTCAGGCATTGATCCCTTCAATGGGTTCACTTTGGATCATGTTATTGGTACCAAGATTGGTGGCTCCACCTTTGATACCTCTGGCCGCAGATATAGTGCTGCTGATCTTCTCAATTTTGCAAATCCTTCAAACATTCACGTGGCCGT
>JAJOOR010016020.1:0-21038 GCA_036250505.1 Solanum acaule | reverse complement strand
GAATTTAGCTTAGTCATAATTTGTAATACAAGTATCCTACTGTCTTCCAATTCATCAATTGGATTAAACCATTTGCTGAGCTGTTATTTAATTCCTAGCCATTATTAAACAATAAGCTAGCCTTGCACATTATAAGATAGAGTGCTATGATCTCTTATATTATAAATAGTCCTCAAGTTAATTTAATTTCAACAAATATTTTTTTTTTCATATGAAACATTCTTTAAAGATGACTACTCATTTGGAAAAGAATAATCAACAAGAAGATCAAGTAGCATGTGAAGAGATTCTAGAGAATGTTTGGGCAAACTTCATATCAAAGAATGATCAAAATTCTCAAAAGGTGACAAATGAATATTGTTGTGAACAATATTGGGAACAACTTCCAATTCTTGAAAGATTACCAAGCTTAGGAAGATGGATGTCAATGGGAGCTGAAACTTGGGAAGATATTCTTGATGGAATTATTATTCCTCCTCATGACAACAAAAATTCAAACGACGAATCAACAAGCAAAGATGATGAAGACGTTGTCAACGTTGAGAAGAAGGAGGAGGAGAAGAAGAAGATGGTAATTAATAATACGCGGCATTATAGAGGGGTAAGAAGGAGGCCATGGGGAAAATACGCGGCTGAGATAAGGGATTCATCAAGAAAAGGAGCTAGGGTTTGGCTAGGGACATTTAATACTGCTGAAGAAGCTGCAATGGCTTATGACAAGGCGGCTTTGAGAATTAGAGGTCCCAAGGCCTATTTAAATTTCCCACATGAAATTGTTGCTCAAGCCATGGGAATATCTAATTGTCCTTATGAAAAAGAATGGACCTTTTCATCATCAAGTCAATATAATTCAAGGAAAAGGGTATCAAGGGATTGGAACATGTATGAAAATTTGGATGAAATTAATCAATTGCCTATGGAGAAGAAAATTATGAGAAGCATGGAAGAGGATCTTTTGAATGACTTGGATATCCTAGAGTTTGAGGATCTTGGAAGTGATTATTTGGATAGTTTATTATCCTCTTTGTAATAGAAGAAATAATAAGTTTTAGATACAAAATATAATTAGGGGAGATACAAGGTAAGGGAAATTAAAATTCTTGGGTATTATATATGTATAGGAATTAATTATTGGATGAATCATGATTCTTTATTAACTTATGTGCCACTTGCTTTTAATCACCACCTCTTTTATGTTTCATGTTTCATGCATATATTGAGTTGCAAAATTTTATATATAATTGTCTTTTGTCTTTGTCGAACATAATTGACGGTTAGTATTTTGTATACATAGGAGTATACAGTATATGTTTAAGTGGTATACTTTTGAAGTATACAATTTATATTGTTACGACCCGATTTCGAAAACTAAAGGTTTCGAAGCCATTTCGCAACTTTGTGGCAATTTTTGTTAAGTTTTGGAAAACTTATAATTTGGAAGTCGCCACTTAATTTTTAGGAAAAATTAAGAAAATCATTTAAAAAGGGAATTTTTTGAAAGAAAACATTTTAAATAAATAAAACCAAAGTCGGGTAAGAGTTCAAATAATTCTCTAAGGAAGGGTTTAGGCATCTTACAGAATCCGCTAATACGCGGTTGACCGACGAATTTAAAAATTTGGCTAATTTGTAAAAGGGGGTTACTTATAAAAATCTTATTTGAAACTTAGAGAAAATCTTTTGATATTTCTAAAAATCTAAAGAATAATCTTAACTTAAAACTTTTATCTATTGTCAAGTTTTGAATCATACAATTAATTCAAACTCATAAACATGGATTAAAAGACCTTGTTTAATAACTACGAAAGGATATAGAAAATCATTAAGTCATTCTTGTTTAATAACTACAAAAGGATATAGAAAATCATTAAGTCATTCTTACAAAGTCCTAAGTTAACTTTAAAGACAACTAATTTAATTAGTTTAAGAAACTTAACAATTTTATCCTATTAAAAAATTTGAACTAAATAGTTAGTTCAAACTCATAAACATGGATTCAAAGCTTTTCAATAACTATGAAAGAACATGAAAAGTTCTTAAGTTATTCTAATAAGCTTAAATTGCCTAACTTAAAACGAGTTTTGGGAATTTGAAAATTTGAAATGCTACCAATTATAATAAAGAAAACTTTGATAAAAATAAACTCGAAGAGATCCATGGGAATTTCATCTAGATTAAGAAAATGTTAGCCATCACAAATAAAATAATAAGAGGAAGTAACATAAACAGTGAATCAAAAACTGGAAATTCCAGCCCACATTCGATCATTTCGGGGCTGAAATTGTTGTGATGCGGCTTGATCCCTTATGGGTTTTAACCCAATTTTGTTCCTCCTTTTTCGGCCTTTTTGAGGTCTCTGCTGCTGCTGGTCATTTTACCAAGCTTTTAAGTCCAAAATACTCAAATTTCAGTCCTTTAGGACTGCTGCAAATCTGCTTTACTTTGACCAAATTGGCCAAAATACTAGCTTTCTTTTCACAACTTTGATGGAGGTTGACTCGAAGAGGATCAAATGCAAGAGAATGGGAGTCCAAATCGGACTTTTGCTGAGCAGCGAATGGGACGGTGACGAGTTTCTGGGAACGCTTCCACCACAAAAACTTGACCACGAACAACGAAACGAAGAACCTGGACAGAATACGAGCAGCTACCTTGAATTCCAAATGAGCGTGGGAGAGAGCAACAGACAACACCAAAAGACACGAAACTAAGATCCTGAACAAGTTTACTTCTCTATTCGGGAGTGTATTTCGAGTATATTCAAACTACTCTTTGCTTAAGCTATTCTCTATATTTTTGCTCAAAAAAATGCCTCCCTTACAATGAATAAGGAGGAGGTTTAAATAGGGGAAATTAGGGTTTGGAATTGGGGGGAAAGAGGGGACAATCGGATGAGAACAAGGGTAGAATAGGAATTCAATTCCATCTTCCAAATTTGAATTCTCTCCCCAAGAAGAGAAAAGATGCTGCTTGATGTACGAAAATCACCAATTTTTCAACAAATTCCAACGGCTAAACAACAAGGGCCGTTCGATCTTGAGGCGAGGACAAAGGGACGAGGAGATCACTCCCACCTGGCTGCGAAGGACGAAGCTGCCTGCTGGAATCGGCGCTGGAACAGTACTACACGTACTGTTTGTCGGGGGAAAGAGGAAGACAACGAGAAAAAATGCAGCGTACTGTGTTGTACTCGCGTAGACATCATGTATTGCTTTTCGTGAGTTCGCCGTTTGGATTGTTGTTGTATTGTTGCTGAATACGTTGGAAAGATAGGGTAAGTATGGGGTTATTTGAGTAAGGTCGGCTGGGATATTGATGGGCTGGGTCATTGATAATGGGCCAAATATTGGCTGATTTTACTAAGTTAGAGGTCCAATTGAATTAAAAGAAATTCAAGAGGGAATAGATCCCTTGCTTCACATGTTCACCAAATTTGAATAGTTTTAGTTCAAATTTGATAAAACGGGAACGATATAAATTATGAATCTAATTAATTATTTAAGCTTCTTAACTTCGACAACCAAAATAATTATTTCGAATAGAAAGATCTTTATTAAATTGTGATCAATTTTAAAGGAAATAAGATGCGTATTTAATTAAAACTCTATTTTTGGTAAAACGACTTACTAACTATTTATTCAAATTGAAAAATTATATAAATCTATATATTTTAAGTATATAGAGATATATTTTATAGTAAAAAATGGGAAAATTTTCTTGAAAATGATTTCGAAAGTATTTTTGATTTTTTCCAGAACAATTACTTCAATTTGTTCTAATTTTAAGAAGCTTGAAAATTAATTTAATAGTGGAGGACCAAAATTGGGTGTCAACACATATAGTTTTAAGATCTAACTCTAGATCACCAAACAAAAAGAAAGTCCTAATTTTTAACAAGAGAATACAATTTTTTTCCCAATGACAAGGTGAATTCAGAATTTAAATTTTGTGGGTTCAATTTCTTGTGATACTTAGTATTAAACATTTTAAAGTTATATATAGATTCATGTCTATTATTTATTACAATTTGAATAAATTCTTATATATAAATATATGTTTCGTGTTAAAAATAATTATAAATTCAATTAAATTCACATCGATAATGATACATCCGATCGCGCATATAGACAAGAGGCTTGACTAACCATCTTGTTATTTATTTCTTGACAAGAAAAATGCAATATGGATCCTTCTGTAAGAGTTGGTAGGTATCTAACATAAATATTGCACACTTCATTGATTACGTATAATGTTTTTCTAGATGGGAAGACCGTTGAAATTTATAATTAGAAAAATTAGACGTGCTTAATTTGGTCCTGGTGTCTTTATACATATACAGTATTAATTTTCTTTCTTCTCTTTTATGGTAAACGTGTGACAAATATTTTTATGATTGTATTCCTATTGTTTTCAAGGAGTTTATAAAACGAAAAGTCATCAAGGTGTGCTTATAAAGTAAACTTAATTTTTTTAAAAAAGGTTATCTTTGTTTTGGAAAGATTTATCCTTTTTGTAAAGATTATCCTTCGGTAATATATATATATATATATATATTGAGAGAATTTCTTTTATTGTGTGAGGAGTCTAGAAAAAGTGGAGATGAAGCTAAGAGACTAGAAATCAATATTAACAAGCATAACAGATATACATACTCTTTAACTTGACTTCAGTTTATATATATGTTTTCGCACTTTGAATGTGTACAAATAAACACTTAAATTTATCTAAAACAAAACAAGTAGATATATGTGTCCTATGTGTATTATGTCACGTAGAGCGTGTGTATCTACTTGTTCAAATTTATACAAATTTAAGTGATTAATTATGCACATCGAAAATTGAAAGATATAGATATAACCTCTAAAGTCAAGTTAAAGAGTATGTTTATGTATTATGTGAAGATTATCATATTAAAAGTATTAACTTATATTAAGTCTCTATTCTTAAAACAATTTTTTTTAACTCAAAAAATTAATATATTGTATTTTTTTATATGGCGGTTACATTGAGGAGTCAAGAGTCAACTTTAGATAATTACAAAGTCAATAGGCAGATATTGCATCTCAATCCTTTCTTTATATTCAAGACAATTCTCGTGTGTCTTTTGACTGCTGACCAATACGCAAAGTGCACTCACCAAATTTTATCTTTTCTCTATTATACAAATATCGACAGATCTAGCCTTTAAAGTATGAGCTCGGAAAAAATCATTAATTTTTATTCATATTTAGTATTTACATTTAAAAATTTATAAAGTATTTATAAATTATTAATTATAAATGCATTTATTATTTTATAGTATTAATTATTAAAAACTATTGTATTATTATAGAAACTTATAAACTTTAAAATCAGAGCTAATATAAGTCCGAGTGTTATTATCATTACAGATGAAACTTTGGGATTGTGAGGTGCTTGGCCGGTTAAGATAAGTCGATTATAATTCAACTGATCTAACTTTAAAATTATTTTCACTTATTTGTTTATCCTTATATTTATATAATTATCGAATGTTGGAATTATGACCCCCTTTATTCTGTAAAGGAACATGTACTACTACTTGTTCTTTATTATTTGTGAGTTCTAGTAAATAATTTCGTAAAATAATAATTAGTTCACAACTTTGTATTATTTATCTCAACTCCAAACAACACAAAGATTACAAACCTAGGTATCTAAGGAATTATAAACTCTAATTCCTAGCTAAAAAAATATAAACTCTAATTCCTAGCTATCCAAGACAAAAAACCCCAGGTTTAAGTCTTTTGTTGTCCGTCAAGTTTCTCAAACTTGTTAGGTGAATCCTACACACACACTTGATTGTAATCAAAACTCTTAACTACAATCTTATAACTTTTTCCTCACAAACTCGCAACACTCCCCAAGTAAATCTCAAAACTCTCTCAAACCCTTGATTGTGTTTTGATCTTCTCTCTATGTAAGTGCGCAAACTTCTTCGAAGAAGTTATTGTCTTATTTATAGATTAAACCTCCTCAAAGTCTTGTTCAACTCGAACTTGACTTTGCTGCATCCTCAACTCCTTGTTCAACTCGAACTTGTCTTCAGTTTTCTTTCTTCACTGTACTTTGATTTTTTTTCCTTCTTGAACTCTTTATTTACTCCTCTTATTTCCTTCTTTGATCATGCTTCCTACTTCTCTTAGGATTTATACCTATGTTTACACTTTGTCTTATTATGCTCTCCCTTTTCCTTGTAGGACTCCTTTATAAAAAGAAAACTTTCTGTACTGGTTGCTTGTCGACAAAGTAATCCCTTCACTGCTTTACAACTTCTAATTCGTGTGGTTGACATTCTCCTTATCCAAGTCGGATTCGGTCTGAAAGGAACATGTCGCGCAACCGGTTCCTTTCATTTGTTCCTCTATTTGTCAATTATCAAAATCTTTCTCGATTTAACAAATTCCCCCTTTTTGATGGTGACAAACTATTGCTTCTTGTGTGAATAGAGCAATATGTGTTATGTTAGTTTCTTAAAGTACAACACACAAAGCAAACACATTAGAGGATCAAGGTAGACCAATTGGGTTATAAATATTACACAAGCATGCATTTTCCCCTTTTGACATCATAAAACACCGTGAAGGCATACACCACACTAAGAGAAGCAAATTCGATACTCATGGCCACTGGGGCTATCACCTATACAAACACTTAAAAATCAAGAACTCAGTTAGTTATAGCAAAGCATTTGCACAAACATAGGAGATAGACATGAACCTGAAACTCAAACCCAACATTAGCATTAATCAAAAAGCATATACACCACAAATGTAATCAAAATTAAAGATAGAATCAAGCACTTGTGATGAGAAAAAAATTGGAAAGTTAAAGGTTTGAGTGGCTAGGCAATAACAAAAGATTGGGCATGAGAGGGTAAATAAAAGTCCTCTTTAAGCACCTCAAAAAGCATCTTTTGGATTAACAAAATTAGTAGTCTTCTCAATTTCTAGGGTAGCCTTGGTCTTTGTGTTTTATTTTTCTTTAGCAGGCCTACATGTTCAGGATCATAGTTCATATGCAGCTGGCCCATGACATTCTGGTTCATGACACACATGACTTCAATTTCAGCTTTTTTTTTTTCATTTTGTTTCACCTTTAAAGAACTGGTTCAATCAATCATGTGCCATCCGGAGAAACAATAGTTCACTTATCTCTAGCCCCCTAAATTAGTAATCACCTTACCTAAGAGCATTATCCGCTTCCTAAAGTTCACAACTCTAATTTCAATAAAGTCATCTTTAATTTCAATAGAGTCAGTAAGAGGAACAAATTTTCTTCAGCATCATTTGTAGAGGAACATGTTCTCTCAATTTGTTCCCTAGACGTGGTACTATCAGGTGCAGTACCAACGATAAAAAAAATTTACATCAACCCTAAATCCCAGTTTATATGGATCCCAATAAAAGGACTAGGTTCGACAGAGGGGTCTCCCATTGATTCCCCCTCATTAGATACACCCAAGTTGAGCCTAAAAAGTGAACTTTGTTCAACAATAGGGTCCCCAAAATATTCCCCCTCACAAGGTACATCCTCCAAAACTTTCTCAGTAATTTTAGACACACCCAATACAAATTCCCCCTAAGAACCAGCACAACCTACTTTCTACACCAGAACCTATATTTTATAAGCCACCAACGTAGAGACGTCATCCACCAAAGTCATCTCAACCATAGCATCAGATAGACCAGCACACTTAGAATCTCCAAGAATGTCATTAAGAGACATAAATTGTAATTAATCAAGCATAGAAATGTTTCTTGAAGAACACTTTATTCTACAATTTTAGAAAAGGAGGATTTCTTGGTTAAAAAATTTATGGAAGAGAAGGGTGTAAGTTGTAGAGAAACACTAGGATAAGGCTTTAAATAGGCTTTTTAAGAAGATGTTTGTTTAGTAGTATTGAGGACTTGAATATATCTTTTGGGACAAGTGGAAGGAACATGTACATGTGCATTAATTTTATATTTAATTATGAGTAATTGTAGTGCACATACCTTAGATCTCTGAAAAATGTTGAATTTTGCTTCAATTTTACTAAGTCTCTCTCCTGTGACAAATGCAAATACAATGTTATAATGCATGAGTAGCTTGGCTTTAAAAGTGGTATAGAGACATACAACTAAATGTACAAGACTGAGCTTAAAATTCATGATTAGAAGGTAGTATGTGAAATGTTCCTTTAAAAGTGTTTCTTTAGTCTTGCCTAAGGCACAGTCGGGTTGCTCACGCAGCGGATCACTCTCTCCTATCATGAGTTTGACTTGCGCTCTAAAGCTGTCTTTTTGAGGAAGACCGGAGAGAAATAAAGGTATCATTTCCAAAATTTTGCCTAGACACTTTTCCAACTTCTTTGATCTGACCAAAAAGAATTTTCACCACAAAAACTACTATTCCATCATTTTCTTCTACATGTGAGAAGAATTTCTTCTAGTTTCAATCATGTGTCTCAAGCAACAACTGTTCATATAGAATGTTGCTTTCTTCCTCTCACTTTTCCTGCAAATTCAAAGGTTAGATTTAGGAACTCATACTAGCTTGGGTCTTTTGTATTGATAAAAAGGATGAATAAGATTTCTATGTATCCATTTAGGTAGATTAGATTTCTTTTGAGTATATATGTTCCTTTAAGGTGTCTTATAGGTGCCTTTTGTTTTATTGTTAATTGTGAATCTGTATTTTGGGCAATTTATCTTAGAGTGACCTGAATTACCACAGATGATGCATAACAAAGGGCTATCAATTTTGGACTAATCAAAGACTATTCCAGTTTTTTAATTTCGATGGTTATTTCCCAGATGTGATACAATCATAGATGACTTTGTCCATTTATTTGCTTGTTCAAGCTCATATTTAGTTCTAGCCAGGTCAAGATTTATTCTTCTAGATTTTTCCCTTTCAGAAAATATTTCATCTTTTAACCTCTTTAGATCTTGGTCACATTTGATTTGGTCACCACTATTTTTTTTGCTTTCTCATTCCCAGTAACACTTTGTTTCAAAATTTCAGATTTGAGAGCCAAAGTGCAGGAGTCAAGTTGTTGTACATGTTCCTTTAGGAATTGATTTTCTTTCTTGAGATCAGAATTAATTTTTTCAAGATCAATATATTCAAATTTTAAACTGGTCAATGAAGTCAATAATTGATCTCTATTTTCATTCAACTCTTGAAAATTATCTATGAGAGTTAGAATAAGGGAAGATAATTTTTTCTTTGAAAAACATTTTAGTTTATTTTTAAGGTCAAGAAGATTTACCTCTCTTATCTCAATGTCCGATTCAGAGTCTGGTTCAGAGTCCTCTATGGCCATCAAAGTAACATCTTCTGTATCATCTTCAATTGAATTGTCTGAACCTGTTCCCCAAGCAGCATACATAGCAATGTCAGATTCTTTTTCTTTGCTTGGGGGCAATTTTTTCTCATAGTTTCCACCTTTCTTAAGGAGCTTTCTGAGTTTTTTGTTGATCACGGCTATGTCCTCATCATCCAAATCAGATTCATCACTTTCAGTTGCTTTGAAAGAAAAAATCATATATTTGCTTCTTTTACTTTTTTTTGTGCTATCAACATTCATCTCGTAAGTCTTTAGATTTCCTACAAGTCCATCCAAGCTCATGGTTGTCAAATCCTTTGCTTCTCTTATTGCAGTGACCTTGATCTCCCATGACCTAGGTAGAGTCCTCAGTACTTTATCCACCTGTTCCTCAGTAATATATATTTTTCCCAAAGACACCAGTTCATTCATAATAGTAGTAAATCTAGTAATCATATCTTGAAGTGATTCACCACTCTCCATCTTAAATGCTTCATATTCAGTGGATAGTCTAGCAATTCTAAATTTTCTTACTTGGGGAGTTCCTTCATGTGTATTGACTAGTGTGTCCCAAATTTATTTCGTTGTAGTACAACTAGAGATGCGATTGAACTCATCAGATCCAAGTTCACATACAAGGATGCACTTAGCTTTAACATTCTTTGCGAGCATTCTATAATCAGCTTCTCCATATTGAGCCTTAGGCTTTGGAATGACTTTCCCTTCATCATCTTTCATCATAGGAATAAGAGGACCATCTGTAACTCTCATCCATAATTTATAGTCATGGGCTTGTAGAAAATCCTCCATTCTCGCCTTCCACAATGCGTAGTAATGTCCATTGAATAGTGGTGGTATGTTGATGTGTTGACCTCTACTGTGTCCAAGAGGAGGTGCAGAATTCATAGTGATCTTATTTTGAGTTATTAGACTCTACAAAGATACCTTGCTCTGATACCAATTGTTGGAATTATGACCCCCTTTATTCTGTGAAGGAACATATACTAACTACTTGTTCTTTACTGTTTGTGAGTTATAGTAAATAATTTCGTAAAATAATAATTAGTTCACAACTTTGTATTATTTATCTCAACTCCAAATAACACAAAGATTACACACCTAGGTAATCTAAGGAATTTTAAACTCTAATTCCTAGCTACCCAAGACAAAAAACCCCAGGTTTAAGTCTTCTATCGTCCGTCAAGTTTCTCAAACTTGTTAGATGAATCCTACACACACACTTGATTGTAATCAAAACTCTTAACTACAATCTTACAACTTTTTCCTCACAAACTCGCAACACTTCTCAAGTAAATCTCAAAACTCTTGATCGTGTTTTGATCTTCTCTCTATGTAAGTGCGCAAACTTCTTTGAAGAAGTTATTGCCCTATTTATAGATTAAACCTCCTCATAGTCTTGTTCAACTTGAACTTGACTTTGTTGCATCCTCAACTCCTTGTTCAACTCGAACTTGTCTTCAGTTTTCTTTCTTCACTTTATACTTTGATTTTTTTCCTTCTTGAACTCTTTATTTACGCCCCTTATTTCCTTCTTTGATCATGTTTCCTACTTCTCTTAGGATTTATACCTATGTTTACACTTTGACTTATTATGCTCTCCCTTTTCTTTGTAGGACTCCTTTACAAAAAGGAAACTTTTTGTACTGGTTGCTTGTCGAAAAAATAATCTCTCCACTGCTTTATAACTTCTAATTCACGTGGTTGACGGTCTCCTTATCCCAATTGGATTCGGTCTGAAAGGAACATGTCGCGCAACCGGTTCCTTTCATCTGTTCCTCTATTTGTCAATTATCAAAATCTTTCTCAATCTAACAAATAGTATCATTAGATAGAAAAGTTTTTCCTTTTATTTATCATGAGTAATATATCAAATTATCAATCAAACCGGAAAAAAGATTTGGGTATACATATAATATTCCATTTGATTTGAATTTTGAGAAGAAAAAAATTAGAAAATAGAATGTGTATATTACAACTTATAAACATACTAAGTATCCTAAGCAATCTTTTTACATAAGATTATAGCGTGCATCACTGCAAACAATTCAAAAAGGAATAAGAGAAAAGACAAGCCCATAATATAAGTACAACAATGAAATTTTAGTAGTTCAGTTGATTCGTACACCTGAATACATAGATAGAGATATTCCCTACGTGTCAACACATTATTCGCTTAGGGCGTCAAGAAATTCTCCATGCACAGCTCTGTTTTAACATCTTGAGAAAACTCATTCGAAATTCTTGATTCAAATGAATCACTCGTTCCACTTGAAACTTCATTTGAACTTGAATTTGAATTATTATTGGTAGTGTAACTATTTGAGCACAAACTTAATTTTTCTACTGAAACAGAGGCAGTCACTATTTCAGATGGAAAATTAAGTAGTGCCTTAGCACCTCGCATTCTAAAAGCCTCCCTATCATAAGCTAATGCAGCTTCTTCAGCAGTTTCAAACGTACCTAGCCATACTCTCGCACCATGTCTAGCCGAATCACGAATTTCCGCAGCGTATTTTCCCCACGGACGACGTCGTACGCCTCTGTATTTCTTGCCTATGCACTGTGACGGACGAAGAATATTATTTCTTGGAAGTAATTGATTTCTTTGGGGTAAATAAGGGATGTTTAGAGCATTAGCTTCATTAAGAACTTCATATAATACCATCTCTTGTGAGTCATTCTCATTAAGAGGTAGATCACTTTGAGGAGTTGGAACCATATCTATAATTAGAAGGGATTTTGGTTAATTTGTTGGGGAAAATGTTTAGTTTTATGAGGTATTTAACATAAAGGGATACTAGAAAAGTAATCGTTTAATGGTGGGGTTTTTATGAATTTTATTTATCTCGTGGAGAAAGAGAAAAGTATGAGGAAACAAGTGAAAAATTGTGCACGTCTTTTTCAAGTTATACAATATGGTTGGTGTCTTGATGGGATGTGACATGGTTTAACTAATTACCCCTTGTTTGCGTTGATATTTCAAATTTATTTAATTGTGTACATGTACAATGATGTATACTTGGTTTTGTTTAAGAGTATTGATGTCTTCTATTAAAAAAAAAAAGATTGGACGCAATTTGACCATCTTTAGAATAAGGGGAAGTTGTTGCCTGTGGAAGACGCCTTTTTTGAGGTGGATATTAGTGGTGAAAACGTCATTTTCGATTACATATAGCTCAAAATGATAAAAGGTTTGAAATACATTTATTATACGAGATTTAGATCATAATTATTAGATTGAGTTGAATTTGTAACCGACACTGCCCTTTGATTATAATCTTATGTGCATGCTAATCTTAGAAGAATAAAAATATTGAAGAAATTAGATCCAGGTCATCCATGGTCAATTGAGATCATATAAATAGTTTTTTTTTGTTTTAAATTAAAAAATAAAAAGACACAATAGTTAAGGACTCCTTCTATTTGATAAGAAGGAGAATTCCTATAAAGTTTCAGTGAAGATTAATGCAATCTTTTCTTTGAAAAACACTGCAATAACTTTTTATAGACTATGATTCTTTATTATAGTTCGTGTTTATATACATATGATTATACTGTTAAACTAGTAAAACGAATTTGGCATGTTTGATTAGATTCTTCACTCTTTGATAGCAAAAGGGGATATTTACAATTCAATGCGATTAGAATGGCACATATTCGTTAATTTGACCCAATAGAAGAAACTTCCACAAAGGATGAGCAAGATGACTCACATTTGACGTTCTAGAGACTACACGTCGATGTGACTTCACTGGGTTCGTAAGGCTTTCCTTGGTCTATTTGGTGGGCCAATAAAAGGATCTAATTTTCCAAGACATTTTGTTTTACAATTGACTTTAATATAGAGTCTAGTATTTAACAAACAAGGTTCATGAATCATGAATCATGAATCATCAATAAATTAAAAAAGACAAAGTGCTAATTTAGACTTCTATTTGCTTGACTTGTCGTAAGAATAGGATCTAACATCAACTCATTTGTTCATCTATATACAATGATAATTATTATTGTTCCATCCATTTCAATTTATTATTTTAATTTGAGAAATTTTTTAAGAAAGTAATTTTTTTTTTTGAAATTTGTAGTCATAAACTAAAAATATGTAAAATATTTAGTTTTGTGAGTGGAAAATTAAAAAAATTATAGTTGCTAAAGAAAAAGAGTTGAGTACTCTTTTTGAAACAACTGAGTGAGTAATTCAGATGAAGAACAGTCTTATTTTCACATGATTTTAAACAAAAGATAGCGACATTCAAATGACTAATTTAATTTTTTGAAATGATGGGTATTCAATATTGATATTATACTATGTGATAAGAATTTTATAAAGCAACATTCTTTGGCTGCGAATTTTCAATTTATATATAAAATTGTCTTTTCTGTGGATTATTATTTATTCGTAAGACTGCAACAGGTAACATTAGCCAAACCCTCCTAACACAAACATGGTGGAAAATATGAACCCCAAAGGCACGACACATCACACATGGTCGCCAAACTACTGTGCCCACATTATTTGTGCAAAATTAGATGCAAATATATTCAACTTCTAAAAAAGAGATGTATATTTGAAAATTATTTAAGTTGGTATACATGCTTCAAATCAAGATAGTGGGTGTAATCTTATCTCGATGGCAGGGGTGGTTCAAGGTAAGACTAGTAAAATGTTTGCTTTAGACCTCAAAATTTTGAGATCCAAAAAAATTTAATAGTGAATTTTATGATTTTAGTTACAGGTGAAACAATTGTTGGGTTATGAAGGTGATTAGGCGTCATGCGGTAGCTTACAATTGCAAATCATATATGGTTGATAAATCAGACGACAAATAAAAGTATACTAAAGATATATTATTGATATGATTCGGTCAAACGACCTACATATTGAAAACTAATATTAAAAAAAATATAAATATGTTTAGGAGAAAATCTCCCCATAAACAAGACTCTTAAACGACTACATTGTGGATTCTATTTTGTTCTTGATATGAGAAGAGGGTATTCAATTTATAGAGTTCCAAACTTTTTGTTCTAAGGAAAGAATAAACCAAATATGGAAGAAAAATATATTTTCCTTTCATAAAAAGTAAAAACATTTATGGTAATGTTTTGTCTTTTCTTTTAGGAAAAAATAAAATTCAAATAAGGTAAGAAAATCAAGGCAAAACCCTAACAACAATATCGAACAATATATATATATATATATATATATATATTATTTATTATTATTTTCTATTATATAGAAGAGCCATGAAAAGGACGACCAATATAATACTTGTATAATTAATGGTCAAAAAATCTAGAAGAATCCATACATGTCTTTACTTTTGAAATTGGCCCATAAAGATATTTTTGTAATTGTGTTAAAATGAAGAGTTTCTATTGGTTAACTTTTTACAAAATAATAATAAATGCTAAGCTTGTTTTGACATGTTTATGAAAGAAAAATTTGAACTAATTTAAAATAAGATGTGTTTGAATAGTTAATGTTTTTTTCCTAAAAATACTTTAAAGGATTATTGTGTAAACATATTTTTTAATATTATGTTACATAATATGACCACTAAATTCGTATCTTGATTATTAAAATAGTCTTTAAAATGACGTATCAAATTCCGTGACTAAAGGAATGATTAATGTTTGACTATTAAGAAATTAATAATTTGATAATGTATTCATCAAAAGATTAAAAAATATAAAATTTTCATTTCGATATTTTCTTAATATCAAATATGATAAACTATTAAACAAGGAAAATTTGACAAGGAAAAAATTTAATATTCAAATTCTAAGGAATATTAAAATACAAACTAAAGAAAAATGAGTAGTTAAAAAAACAAAGAAAAACAAAAAAAAAATGTCAATACAAAAGGACTTGAGAAATATAGAGGAAGAAAAAAAACTAAAAAATAAATAAATTAAAGAAAAATAACTTGTTAAAGAAAAACAAGTATTGGTTATTTTGTGGGGGTAAGATTCAGAGTTTTCTTTTACGGCATGATATTTAGATTGTAGTATCAAAAAATTATTAATGTAATTTAGAATATAACATTACGATAATTTTTATCGTATATAGAAATAAAATTGCTTTCATGATCATTTTTATTGTTGTGGAGTTAGAAATCATTTTTTTAATAAATACTTTCAATATTTAGAATATAACATTATGATAATTGTTATTGTATTTATAAATAAAGTTGATTTCATGATTGTTTTTATTGTTGTGGAAGTTAGAAATCATTTTTTTAATAAATACTTTCAATATTAAAATCAAGATAAATAGAAGTATTTCAATTATCGAAGACAATAATAAAATGTATCACAAAATTCATCGACAAAGTAAACTACAAACACATTATACTTTTGAAATGCTTTGAATCGATCTTTACGAATTGGTTGATCAACGATTAGTATTTTATCAGATGCAATGCTCATGATGCAAATATTACAAAAAGAAAACGATAACATTGTAGAAAATAGATATCACTTGCGAAAATATATGAAGATCGATGAACTTTTTCAAAGATATCAACATTTTATATAAGCCTCGAACATGAAATGTTTTACCTCATAATCTAACACAATTCTCTATTTCCTTGATGCATATAATTCATTGCTCTCGAATACATTCCTTGGTTGTCCGATACATTGCAAATGACATATATTACTTCATGGAAGGGATGTATCCAAGAGGGGATAAATATGTATCTGAGAGGGGATGGATATATTCGAGAGGGAATAAGGATATATCCGAGAGGGGATTATGATATCTTAAGTTGTAAATTTATGTAATTTTTTCAACAAAATATGTAAAATTATATTGAGCCCGTATCACGGGCCTTAAATTATCTAGTGTATACATATATATTTGAATTGAACAACTCAAATCTTCATTATTAATGAATAAACTTTTTACATTAAAATTCAACGTGATATTTTACAAACAATGTCTAACCTCTTATTAACTAAATCTAATCTTTACGTTTATAAATAATAATATGTGAAGTTAACTAATCCTTACGTTTATAAATAATAATATTATAATTTGAAGTTACGCTTAAGAATATAGACTAACAACAAATAGTACACAAGAACAAAAAAAATATCCAAAATTAATACTAATAATTTTGTCCATGTCTTTGGTTTTAGGCCACTAATTTTATTGAGACTCCCTTATTCGATGCTAAATTGAACTGGCCTAAATCTATATATTAATATAAAGCAGGAACATAAGCCCGCTGATATGGCACACTTCATAGATCAGGAATAATATTATTATTTTTTGTATTTTTTTTGGCCTTTTCACCTTCCGATGAAAGTCCAAAGGACCTCCTTCTTTTTCTTACTTATATATCAATGGATGAAAACATATCATTTTGCATAATCTCATTTCTACTTTTTTTAAATAACATTTTCTTGCAGTTTTTTTTATATGACACTTATATGTAGTATCAAAAATAATTTATTTTGCTTTTTCTTTTGGATTGTTGATTTTATATATACACATAGAGAGAGAAAACAAAAAAAAAAGTGATAACATATAATGGCACACGGATAACAAATTTGAGGATGAAAGAAAAATAAAATGCATAGTCATTAATATGCATTAATTGTTCAGTTTAATTAGAGATTAAAATGATTATTGACACATTGCAATTATGTTTGTGAATATTTTTATTTTAAATTAAATAAAAAAAGAGGAGAACTAACAAAGAATTATTTTCTTATTTTCCATTTCATTATTTCCAATTTCATTTTATAACTTTTTTATTTTATTTTTTTCTATCAAAATGAGAAAATATATCAACATTATCAAACATAAATGTTGCCAATTTATACTAAAAAATAAAATACACAAAGACGGTTATATATCAAGCTTACATTTACATCATGATATTTTCTTCTTTATAATTTTTTTTTCATAATTAAATTCACATACGTTATTTAATTCAGTCATTATGTATTTACCTTGAAATGTTTTTTCATATAATGTTTTAAAAAAAATCGTAGATGATGTCAGAATAAAAAAAATACGTAAATTGCACATTAATATTTGTATAATCTCTCTCAATATATAATAAAGTTATGCATAAATAAAGTAATGTGACACCTTGCTATGATCAAAACTTTTTTTCCCTTCTTTTCTTGACTTTATTTGCAATTATATTATTTTAAAAAATTATCTCCATAACTCACATTAACCTCAAAATTCGGTGAGTATTATTTATTAAGGCCTTTCAAAAATTAGAAATGCATTATTATGATAAATAGTCTAATAATTTTGTCTTTGAAGGTTAGCAAAAGAAAAAAAGTGACGAACAACTGAAAACATTATTTTCTTCTCACAATAAAACCACCCAATGTAACAGGTTGAAATTAGAACACTTCCTAAAAAAGAGTTATAATAATACTTTTTCGTATGGAGATTAAAGATTGTTTATTTATTCATTTCATCAAATATTTAATTGAAATATCTAGGAGGCTAGAGTGAAGCTAAGGTTCTATTTATATGTGTGATGATACTTAGAAGATTCTTTAATCGAGATTTTTGAGTTAGATTTATCCAAACAATAAATGGGATAATGCTTTGTATTTATATTTATATTTATATTAACTAGGTCAAAAGAAGTGTTAAAATAATTAAAATAAAAAATATAAATGTAATATTATAAATTTTAAAAGGTGAATATTATAAAACAAAATCTGTAGGAGGCTAGAATGAAAATTCTAATTATCTCATTTTTTTCTTGATAGATCTATTATTTTTATATTAATTTTCATTTAGTTCTACATTTTATGCATTTATATTAGAGAAAATAACATGATTTTAGTGGAAGCAGACTTTAAGTTAATTCAAACAGATTTTTATTTTATTTATCTACTGTAAATGTATATTTTCCTTCATTTACTACTTCATAACTCTATAAAAGAATGCATTCAAATGGATAATAAAGTAAAAAAAATTAAAGATTCTTTTGCTTATTCTTTTCTTTCGAATAAAATCAATATTTCAAGAATCAAATCAAAATTACAAATTCAAGTGTAAGAATTTTTAGTTTCCATTTATTTGGATTTGAAGCTCGAAAGAATCTTTAAAACATTTTTAATATTTAAATTTGATTAAAAAAAATCATAAATTTAATATTTTTTTCACACCACGCGTAGTGCGACTAAGTTTACTAGTTTAACTAATAAAATGGAAAATTATGCTGTAAGGCAGTTCTTAAGACTGTTTTTTTCTTCAATATTACAAAAATAGATAATTATGATTTGATCAAAAACTTAATAATATCGAACAAAACAAGCATCTCGGCTTATCAAGAAAACTTTCAAAGGCATATCAAGAAGAATTTCAAAGCTAAGGAGTAGGTAGAAGCTGCTTGTTAATTACATAGAAGATCAATTCCAAAGATTGCACTAATTTTCCGTGAAAAAAATGAACTAATCGAGTAAGATGGAAGATTCCCAAAATGGTTGTTTATTGTGAAGTTGGTTGCTTACGGAAGGTTATACATGAAAAGTAGGATGATTGGAATGAATGTTAATATAGTATGCATGCCATTTGTATGAATCGGATAATAAATCGTTCTCATCGGTGTGGAACAAGTTACTATAATGGATAGATCAGACACGACAAGCAAAAGCATGATAATAATAACTTATATTGACATTGGATCAATATAATGAGAATAGTGCTACAATAACAATATATCCTTAATTAATCGGCTGCATTATCATATGTGGCAGTAAGAGAGGAACCAAATTATTTTTCAAGGCAAAAGAAGATAAGTATCGGTACGTGAATGAAGATAATAATTCAAGATGTATCTTTCAGAGGCTGTCTCAAAGTGAAATTAACTAAATACTTGACTATCTTGAACTATCATATATCCAAGTTGTCGACAGATGATTAGGAAATTGAAAGTTATTAGTTATGTTTGACCTAGTCACAATGGTTTTTTTTTTAGCCGTAAACTTCTCTTTGATAATAAAACACTTTAAAAAAATATCGGACAAATAAAATTTTGGATGATATAATATGAGAAGGTACGACTTTTAGGAAAACTTACAAATGAATAATGGAGGAGGAATCTGTAATTACCACCTTTTCCCCCTTATATCATTAACAACTACGTTGGAAATAATGTAAAATGTGCTATTTGGAGGCTGAATGATCTCTATTATCCAAATCTCGTTGCTTATGTTCACCTTCAAATATAGAGAACAAAAAAAATTATTAGATGTACATTATGGTTAAAAATTAGAACATTGGAAGCATCATAATCTTGAAAATTTCGCATCTTGATAGTAGCACTTATATTACTCGGCGATGAAAAATTGAGAAAAAAACTAGTTAATCTTTATACACCATCCAAGTCATCTAAATCTATGTAGAGGTAAGCTATATTTAATTGTACAATCTAAAATTTGAAAATAAGTATGTTACCTACTAGTAGGAGTGACAATTAGGTGTGTTGGATCAAATTTGGACGGGCCATATTGGGTTAAGACAATAATCAGGTCAAGACCCAATCCAACCCAAAACCGATTGGGACATAATGGGTTTATAAGACAATAATCGGGACGGATTGAGTTTGACTTTGTCAAGCAAAAATAATCTGATGGTGGTGTATAGTTACACTATATAACTTGAAACTTATAAAACATTTACCTGGTAAATCATTGGGGTTATAGTTAGTGAAGTCTTGAAGAACTGTTGCAACATCTTGTGCTCTTTGATTTCTTCCATCTTCGACATGTCTTCCATTAGCACTATGATTGGCCATTGTCCTCATAGCATTAACAATAATCGAGTCAATATTAGGACCAGAACTACAATTTGATATAATTGGACTGTGTCTAATCATTGGGCCAATTCCCCTTCCTCGTACATGTCTACCACTAAAATTTGGATTCACAAATTGATCACTTTGGTCCTTTCTTCTTCTTTCATGACCCAAATCAACATTGTTGTATGGAAATCTTTGTTGATGTAATTGAACATGTCCACCGTTATTGTAAGTAGCTTGATGATGAACAGTTCCTGGAAATCTTGGGATATAACCATTTCGAATTTGTTCGATTGGTCTGTTATGATGATATGGTAAATTACCATATCCAAACATATTATTGTTGCCTCCACCAATATTAATCAAATCAGGACCATTACTAGTAATTCCTTGAATTTCTCCACCTTGTCCATGCCATTGCAAATGATTAGCATAATTCGGTACAAGCATGTTATAATCTTGCTGATTATGATTAGTATTATTTGCACCATTTTCTCCTGGTACCACCATATTTTTATGATCTACTGCCAAAGGGGGCACGTGCACGTACCTAGTTGTACTCTTTGATGTTGTTATTGGAAACTGGGGTACATCAGGCAATTGAACTATTTGAAGTTGTTTATTCATTTGTTCCTCCATAAGTTGTTTTTCCAACTTCATGTATTCCCCTAACGGCCCGTGAACTGGATCTTCCTGTCATCGAGAGGTGTCATGTGGAAGCTCAAACCTTGAAAAACCATGAATAAATATACCAAACAAGATATAGAGAATAACCTCACTCAATTTATTATTTAATCGGAATACAAAGAGGTGTCTTCTGCCTCACAAATTCTCCATCTAAACAAAATTCTAAAGAGGTGTTTTTTTTTTTTTTTTTTTTTTTTTTTTGGGGGGTTTGG
>JAJOOR010016019.1:0-18770 GCA_036250505.1 Solanum acaule | reverse complement strand
GTTTACAGATTTCCAATGTTCAAGATGTGGATGATGCAGTAAGTTCACAAAACCAAATTTCTTCTTCGAAACTGTTCAAAGGAAAAGAAATTGTTGATCATCTCCTGGCAAGTGATGAGAGGCTTGAAAGTTTTGATGCTCAAGAGAATAAACAAGAAATGTTGATGGAGGAAGAGACAGAAGATAGTTCTATATGTGAGCTCAATGAGATTGGCCGTAAGACATCTACTGGAGGGTGGTTTGTCTCTGAGGGAGAATCTGTTCTCCTTACACATGATGACAGTTCTTGCTCCTTCTATGATATTGTGCATTGTGAGGTATTATCTGCTTAGCTTCCCATCCCTCTAAATATTAAGATGTCAAATGAACCCAAGCATGACTTTTGTCTCCTATTTATTTGTGCTTTAGTTATTGCATTATTTGTTGTTGTTACTGTTCTTTCTTGTGTATGTTGTGTACTATTTTCCATATTACACTGTTTCATTGTATGTTGTGTACTGTTTCCATCTCACACTGTTTCATTGTTGTTGCTGCTTCATTTATGTATTTACTTTGTCAAACTGCCTCCAAATGTTTTTTTAAAAAAACCAAGGAACTATTGGGAACCTCCTCTATATCTCTACAAGGTAGGGGTATGTTGTTGTTGTCTCCTGTTATGGCATGAGTCTTAATATGTGACTTTAATGATGTTCTGGTCTGTTAAGCATTGGATGAAGTTTGGAAGGCTATAGTATCCAATATTTAAGCTAATTCATCAGCTTCTAAGAATAGCTTCCTTGACATTTGTTATCATTTCAGGAGAAAGCTGAGTACAAACCCCCTGTTGGAGTCTCGTCAAATATGTGGAGAGATTGTTGGATAATTCGTGCTCCTGGTGTAGATGGTTCCTCAGGGAGATATGTGGTGGCAGCATCTGCGGGAAATTCCATGGATTCAGGTTTTTGTTCCTGGGACTTCTACACGAAAGATGTACGAGCCTTTCATGTTGATGATGGATTTAGTAATACAAGAGCTGCCCTTGCTCCATTACCTAATAATCCAATGTATAGGAGAAACACTCTATCATCAATTATGGCGCCTCAAAATCAGCAATGGTGGTACAAACCTTGTGGACCACTCATCGTATCAGGTGCTAGTTGCCAAAGGATGGTCAGAACTTATGATATCCGTGATGGAGAGCAGGTCCTGAAATGGGATTTACAGAGACCAATGTTGTCTATGGATTACTCAAGTCCTTTGCAATGGAGAAGCAGAGGAAAAATAGTGATAGCTGAGACAGAAGGTCTTTCTTTATGGGATGTCAATTCCATAAGTCCTCAAGCACTGCTTTCTGTATCATCCTCTAGTCGACAAATTTCTGCTTTCCATGTAAATAACACAGATGCTGAGCTGGGTGGAGGAGTTCGTCAGAGGTAAAACTGATCTAGTTCACCTAATATCCTTGCAATAAATTGGAATATGACAAAATTACTTTCCCTCTCATGCCTCTAATTTGTTTCTTCCATACCTTGGATATGCTTCTTATTGAACATATGCTTTTTCTATACTGAACCTATTGCAATCAAGTTTCTCTTGAAAGAAGAAACATCAAAACTTGAGGTGATTGAAAATAATTTATTGTATTGCTTATTGGTGATTAAATATTGTTGATAGCTGTAAAAAAAAAAAAAGATTTGTATGTTGATGTTGGTAACACTTGATATTTTCCAAAACCAAGTCAACATTTGTTTCTTTATATGGTAAATGAATCATAAACACTATGAAGCTTCAAGGGAAAATTATAGCAAAACAAGTTTTTAGCCCCAGGTTTGGGTAGAAAGCTATTAGTTGTCTCCAAGAAGTACAATTCTAGCCTTCTAATTTGGAGCAGTTTTCTGCAGTAGTAATATGAAGATCTTTTATACCAAGCAGGGCTCTGTGGTCACTGGTTTACATGATTTTCTCAAAGAGTTTTCTGTATGTTGTTTTCTCATTATCAACAACACACCTAGTGTAATCCCATAACTGGGATCTGGGAGGGTAGAGTGTAAAGTAGAGAGGCTGTTTCCAATAGATCCTCGGCTCAAGTAAAAAAGTTAAAGCAAATTGGAAAAAAAGAAGTAACAAGAGAAGAAATCATGGCAAAATACTATAGTCTATAGTAGAGAGCACATCAAAGTATTCTGTAAAAAGGAAGTGTAACTACAAAAAATACCATGCAAGAAAACAACATGTAATAACAAACATCAAAGGACAAAAAACTCCCATAGAAATACTGCGACTACTTGTATGGAATTATAGTATGGCTAACAAAGTTCTCATTTTAGTTCAATTTATAGCAGAACTTTTTCATCTCTATCAAAAGTTTAAACCTTCATATTTCAATGCAGGGCTAGTTCCTCTGAAGTAGAAGGAAATGATGGTGTGTTTTGCACCTCTGATTCCATCAACGTTTTAGATTTCCGTCACCCCTCTGGTATAGGTCTTAAAATACCCAAGATTGGTGCAAATGTTCAGTCAGTTTTCGCCCGTGGTGATTCTTTATATCTAGGCTGCACTACTGTGAAATCCGCGGTGAAAAGGCAGGTCTCTTCCCAAATCCAACAGTTCTCATTGCGCAAGCAGAAGCTTTGCAACACCTATGTATTGCCAGAATCAAATGTTCACTCCCACTACACAGCTTTAACACAAGTTTGGGGAAACTCAAATGTTGTTATGGGAGTTTGTGGATTGGGCCTATTTGTTTTTGACTCAAATAAGGACGATGCATTGCAGTCGTTAAACGCTTTGGATCAAAACAATGGACAGAATTTGAGAGAAGCAATTGGACCAGATGATTTGTATTCACCTTCTTTTGATTATTTATCATCTAGAGTTCTTCTCATATCGAGAGATCGACCAGCTATGTGGAGGTATATGTTCTAAGTTTTATTTATCTTAGGTATAGTTTGTTAAGGTATTTTGTAACTTATTATGCTTGATGATGCCTTTCTTGTTTGAGGTTTTTGGTGTTTTCTGTTCTATAATCCATTTTCGGTGTGGAGGAACTATATAAGATTTCCCCTTATAGCAATGATGAAGAATTGCTAATTTATGAAGTAGTTTATATCATTTTTTTTGGTTTCCGGCTTGGTGTCTAGTACCTGAGCCTGACTATATTTGAATTTACGCTGGAAAGTCCCACATCGAGGGGTGAAGTGCTTCTTAACAAAGGTGATTACATAGCCAAGAGGAGTTGAATTGGAGACCTTTGGTTAAGGATGAATGAGTACTTATCACTCCACCACAACTCTTGTTAGTAGTTTTATATCATTTATCTTCTTATTGATAGCACAGTTAGGTGTTGGCACTCAATTAGTAGTAATGGGGGTGTTTCACTTTGCTCCTCAACTCACTTTGATTGCACAACTAAACTCTTTCCATTCTTGTTTTTTATTTTTAAAAAAAGAATTGAGGTAAGAATTGTCCTAGATTATTTAAAATCTTATTAATTTGTTTGATTTTTTGGCGCAGTTGGGACTCTTAAACAAGTCCGGAACCTAAATAAGCCACAAAAAAATAAAAGTGACCAAAATAAGTCACTATTCTAGTAAGTAAATAAAATAGGTTTAGTGGAAGAAAAAATTTCGTTTTATGAAATATTCCAAATGTTTTCTTTTAGTCTCATAACGGGTATATTTTAATATATAATGGAACTATTTCTTACACTTTGTAAAGTGGAAGTTTTTCTTACACTTTGTAAAGTGGAAGTTTTTCTTACACTTTATAAAGTGGAAGAAAATATTTTGTTTTACAAAGAGGAATATTTTTCACGTTTTGCATTAATTTGCATCTCTTATGAAGCTTTTGCAGTGTTTGTCATACAATTATATTGATTTGACATATCATAAAAACGGAAAAAATTATTACATTATGTATTTATTTATTTTATTCTAAAAACTCTTCCAAGCTTTGTTTAAGGAAAAAATTATTACATTATGTATCATAAGTTAACTTGATTTGATTTATGTAGTCATTTGAAACCCTCAAAAAGTCGGTCAACGATTCGTCACTATAAATAATTCACTCTCCAAAATTTACTTGTCTTTGTGACAAAAATGAAGTAGGGTATTTTCCGACTATAATCAAATTATAATCAGTACTATTTATATTCATTCTTTTATAAATTGATGAAAGAAATTTATGATATCATACATTAATTAAATATTTAGCACTGTGTTTGGAAAGACAATTATAATAAATGATATTTTCGCTATCTCAATAAATCGAAACTCTAACTTTTGGTTTAGAAGACATTTTTTTGTGATTGAAATGAAGAAAAATAGAAGACTACAGATGTTGAAGATACTATGTTTGAACGTCCTTAAATAGAGATTGGAGGAGTTTTCAGAATAAAAAAATAAAAATACATAATGTAATAATTTTTTACCTTGTTTTAATGATATGTAAAATCAATATAATTGTATGGCAAACACTACAAAAGCTTCATAAAGAGAATGTGAAAAATATTCCTTATGAAATTCCGTTATATATTAAAATATACATCTTATGAGACTAATGGAAAACGTTTGAAATATTACATAAAATGAATTTTTTTTCTTATTTTAGTTACTTACTAAAATAGTGGCTTTTTTTTTTTTTTCATGCTGGACCTTTTATTATCATTGATAATGATTTTTAAGATGACAAATGGATTTTAGTTCATTTCTTCTAGATTATCCTATAAGTTTTGTTTATTTGTCACGTAAAAACTTGTTGAAAGTTCTCTAACTAATTAAACAAATAAATCTTCCCAAGTAGGTGTCACGTTAAACAAAAACAAATAAATTAACTGTTCTTTTTCTCTGTTTGTCAACGAGATTTTTTTAAGATAGGGGTTTTTCATATATACTGTATAAAGTAATGTATACTATCATCAAAGGATGTGGTGTAGTGAATGGGGTTGATCTTTTCTTAAAGTCTCGAGTTCGAGTCTTGCTTGGTAGGAAGTGGTTTCCTCCGAATTGGGTGTTCAAGCCCTGGGTATAAAAAATCTTTGGTAGGGAGCATTTTTTTTCTGCATGGGATCCTACGTAGCGCGAATCTGAAATAGTTAGACTTCAATACGAGTCTCAAACATAGGATGCAGAAAAATCAAAAAAGAAAAAGTAACATATACTTTATCCAGTTGGATTTTGAAAATATGATCAATATTTTTAAGTTCTTAAAAATTGATATGCACCAACTACAATTTTAAAAATTCAATTTTTCAAACGGGAGCATATTTTTATTTGTTTGGAAGCAATTGAAGTTAATAATACTTTATATAATTTAGAGAACGTTATTTGAGTCACTATGGTTATGGTACAATGAGAAGTTTATTTATATGACATCTCAAAAAGAAATAAAAAAATCAAGATGAGTGCAATAATATTATGTGAAAAACTTGTAAGATATATAACGCTTTCATTTTTAGTTGCCTTATTATTATCTACACTTTTAAAAATAATCTCATTATAGTTTGATTTTTTATTTTAGTTAGTAATATAATAAGTAATATTTTGCTTTTTGTTACATAAAATTCCTTCTATTTTGTTCTTTTGTAGGGGGTGGCTTTGCTTATTACCCAAAGGGCAAGAATGTGGGTGCATCAATATTCTGTATATACTCCCTCTGTTTTAGTTATGTGATGTTATTTGACTAATCATGTAATTTTAGAAAGTGAAAAAAGAAAGCACCTAAAGATGTGCCTGATGGTTAATAATATGAATTGAGTAAAAATCACGAGATTTCAAATTTAAATTTCAACAGAAAAACAAAAATAAGTAATTTCTTTTCATTTGTTTAGAAGGAAACTTTGTGACATAGAATGGGATGTAAAATAATTATATGTTACAACCTTTCATTTTTAGTTCGTTTCAAAAGTAACAATAACTTGGAGACAATTAACTTAACTTTCCATTTTATCCTAAATGATTTTTCTTTAAATTTTGAGAAAAATATTAAAAACACTCCTGAACTTGGCGCAAATTATTAGTTTCTTTCTCGAACTATTGACAGTCTTAAAAACACTCTTCTACTTGACTAACTATACTAAGATACACCCCCGATACACCCTTGATCTGTCCGCATGACATAACAAGTGGTCTCAAACTCTTGTAGGAGCGTGAAACTCTTAATAAAAAGTCAAGAAAAGTGTTGAAAACACCCCTTAATTTGGCGAGAATTAAGGGGTGTATTTCACTCATGTTGTTGGGAATATATTTAAGTTCAGTTAGTAAAGTAAAAGGGTGTCTTTAAGGCTGTCAATAGTTCGAGGATGAAACTAATAGTTCGCATCAAAATTAAGAGTGTTTTCAATACATCTCTTTTAAATTTTTCATGGTAAAAAAATTCAAAATTTTTCATTTCTTTTTTTAAATTTATCACATAAATTAAAATAGAAGAAGTACTCGCTTAGCAAACTAGCAACTTGGTAAACTAGTTGACTTATTTGTACCATCTTTCTAATAAATAATATTATATATATATACTGATGTGCATTATATAATAGGTTTAATTTTGAACCAATAAACAGCAATTTACAAGTTGAACTGTTTGACTTAATACCATTTCTTAATTATAATTACATTACATTAATATATATGTTGTTAACATCATTGATCAGGCGCCCAAATTAAAATATATGTAAAATAAAATAACAATAATTAATCACTGGTAGACTCAGCTACTTTTAATTTAAATTAGGATAATAATTAATCAATTGGATACAACTTTAGTGACCATTTAATTTGACTTCAGTACTCTAATCTAACAGCTAGCGCTGATTTACACAACCAATGCGGCTTATAATACAAACACAATACTAATAATAATACATTTATTGTTTCACTAGTGCGGTCTGACGAAGATAAATTATACCCAAATTTTATTTCTATTTTCATGAGGTAGAGACTGTTTTCGATAGACTATCAAGAAAATCGTTATATAAAATATGTTTGAATTGAAATGCAAGATGAAAAAGTTATGATAAAATCATTGAAGAAAAAAAAGTACCGATAAGAAAACAGTAAAAATAATCAAAGCCAAAAAATAGAGGGTAGAAATAAAATTGAAGAATTAGATAATACTAGCATAATAATAGTACTACTGGTAAGGAAATAAATAGGTGCTCCACACTAGAACCTGTTTCATTCTGCCTAATAGCTTCTTCTAATTTTTCCTCGATTTATATCTATCTTTCTTTGGATCTATCATCGTCAACCTCTCGTACATCCTAACTCACTGAAGCATCCTTCACATGTCCGAATTACCACAATCTCGCTTCTCATATCTTGTCTATATAAAGGCTATTCTTATATCTTTTTTCCGTATATATTTCATCTCTAATCTTATTTCTCTAATATATATAAATTAATATGTCCATATATTTATTTAAGCATTTTTTATTTCTTCTATTTTTATTTTCAAACGTAAAAGTTTTTGACTAACCTACGTTGTATAATTAAACTTGTTTTAATAAGACATAGTATGACAACTTATAATATCTTACGCGTTTCAAAGTCAAATCTCTTAACAATAAATTTCACTAATTAAATACTAATTAAGTGTCGCCTTTGACAGTATGATATTATCTCTGTTTGAAGACTTTTTAATTATTCATTATTAATTAATTTTTCATTAATAAGATTTGTCATTGTCATAATACAATAAATAATATGATTACATAACACGTGAGGCCAACTGGATCCTTTTAGCTTTATTAATAACTGTACATTGAACTCAACTTGTTTAAAGTTTAATATTTTTTATTTATTAAAAAAGAAAGAATATAATTATATTATACTTACCACAATTGTTATTTTTCTTTGTAAGATCCTAAAGGTCAATATTTTATCTTCGGTGTGGATAAATTCATACATAACTTTTTTTAAAAAATTAGAAAGAAAAAACATAAAAATACTTTATTCTATTCGCTCATTTTTTTAATTATCCGATATATTGAAAAATAGATAATCATGTTTAATTGTCAAGTTTGTAAACTCAAAAGATAATTTATTTTTTTATATATATATTTTACTCTGATTACTAAGTATTAATCATTTTCAATTCATTTCCCCACGTTTAGATGACTTATACTCCCTCCGTTTTGATATAATTTATGTGACATTTTTTGAATTTCTAGAGTAAATCAAGTTTTTTATAAATGCATATGCCTTCTGGATATTTTGAATATTTACTTATTGTGAGTTATAGTATTTCTTAAGTAATTTTCAAATATGTAAGCTTTATTTAAAAAAAAAAAAACTTGAAAATTATGTGCGTAGATTCACCGCCAAAATTTAGATAACTGACTTTCGAAATTTCAATTGTCACATAAATTGAGACAGAAAGAGTAATAATTAGAGCAGCATTGTACTCTCTATTAAGATTTTTTTTTCTCCATATTTAGAGCTCAAATTTGAGACCTTTGATTAAGAGAGTTTATCGAGATAAAAGAAGGGTTATTTACTTGTTAACCCTAGCTAATAGAATTGGATCAACACAAAGGAGGGGTCAAAAAAAAAGATATTTATCCAAAACTTTAAGTTTTATTTACCTTTTTTTCTCAATAAACTTTTCTATTTAGTCTAATATTGTCTTCTAGGACTGTCCAAAAGAATAAATTTCTTATAAAACCTTCTTATCTTTATATATTACCCACCAAATTGGGATTAAAACCCTTAATTAAAGGAAGGCAAAAAACATGCATTAATTTTCTACCACAAACTTAACCAAATCTTTAGAATTATGGTAATAACTAATAACAAGCTTCATCCCTCACACACTCACAAGTCACAATAATCACTCAAAAGATATTTCTAAACTTCACAAGTTTTCAATATACAATCAAAACCTTTTTGTACAATTTATGCAAATCAAGAAGAAAATAATGACTACCTATAATAATTGATGTCTCAACCAAACACTTATTTCAAGTACACTAACATTATACATCATAGGGAGCACTACCTTCGAATGGGGCTCTATCCTATATTAGTCAGACTCCAATCTGAATATTTAATAACAGGTAAAAAAATATATATTATATATTACTAATTTTTAAAAGAACCATTTTTGTCAAAAAAAAAAAATACTAATCGAGATTGTTGATGATCAATTAAAGATAGGGATAGATCATATATTATTTTATTATACATCAATAAATAGCAAGTTGATCATTGTATAATTGGGATTTTTCTAAGATATGTGTGATGTTTAATCATGTTCAAGTGGCCACTTTCTAATGGTCCTCCCTATGTTGTAACTTGTACCCAACATTTGTCTAGAACTTAAAAGACCTTTCTTGTTTATTTCGTGTTTCGGTTCAATTATCGTTTCAGTTTAATTATTTTTCATTGAAACATCAAGACATTGTATCTAAGAATTGAAATTTTTAGTTCAAACCTCTAAGAAGTTGTTCTTAAATTCAATTATTTAAGATGATTGCAACATTAACTTTAGTTTAAACT
This sequence comes from Solanum acaule, assembly GCA_036250505.1. Classification (NCBI taxonomy): domain Eukaryota; kingdom Viridiplantae; phylum Streptophyta; class Magnoliopsida; order Solanales; family Solanaceae; genus Solanum; species Solanum acaule. The sequence continues at coordinate 9,300 of JAJOOR010016019.1, read as the reverse complement.
GAATACTAATTTTATATTGTCTGAATTATATGATTTGAATATGAAAGAGTGATCTATAAATTTATACACATGGCATACATATATTGGATTGGTGTATACATCCGGTGCGGGTAAATTTTACCACATATATACTATAGAGAATAGGAAATTAATCTGGAAAAAAAATAATTTGAATTGTCCGGAATTAAAATTATTTGGAATTAAATTTGAGATTGAAGCATTATTTTACCGTCACAATTATTTGTAGGGAAAATGGTCTCAAATATATCCGAACTTTGACCGAAATTGCTGTAACAATACCGAACTTTGGAAATGACCTTTTACCCCCTGCACTATTTAACAGTGTATTTTAAAGGTATATATGTGCCCATGTGGACACGTTACTATTTACAATGATGCAATATTTATTATGTCCATGTGGGCACATATATACCTTTAGAATACACTATTAAATAGTGCAGGGGGATAAAAGGTCCTCCATAAAGTTTGGTATCGTAACAACAATTTCGGCCAAAGTTGAAGTATTTTTCAGACCATTTTCCCTTATTGTACGGTCACTTTCGGCTAAACTTTTAAATCATTTGCTTATAGATTAGGGCGGGGTATCAGTTGATTCAAAAGTGTTATTAGTTATCAATTTGTAGATATGCTAAATTCATATTGATTAGTCGATTATTGATCGCTATCAATTTGATTATCAAATTAACGATTAAAAATACACATAAATAATTTTCCTCATTAAAAATCACTTATAACCAACGTGACAAACTGACAAACGAAATCTAATAAATACTTCAGAAATCATCAAGTAATTCACATCTAAAAACCACATATTTACAAATTAAAAAAAAAAGCAAGCATATAACATTTGATAACAAAGGAACCAACTGATTTACATTATTTGCATATCATGAATAATAAAACTAACCTACAAGATTTATTATCAGCTTTTAGACAACACAATACTACTCTCTCCGTCCACTTTTATTTGTCATGTTGTGCTTTTCGAAAGTCAATTTGACTTATTTTCAAAGTTAAATTAGATAACATTAATTCGATTTTTTAAACAAAAAAATTACATATTCAAAAACTATACGAAAAGTATTATACATTGTAATTTTTTACATATCAATATGATGAAAAAATATATCCTAAAATATTAGTCAAAGTTTCTAAAGTTTGACTCTAAAAATGTAAAGTATGACAATTAATAGTGAACGGAGAAAGTAATAATTAAAGAAAAAGGCAATAAAGTTTTCTTTAAAAATTAATCAAATACGTGTAGAGTTCCTACCTTTTCTACAACAGACAGAAACAAGATAAAAGATACACAAGTAATAGATGATTTAAAGATAGGATAGACCATATTATATAATATTATATACTACACAATAATTAATTAAATCAAGGTCATTGTTCATTGGGGTCCCAAATCCTTTGGTCATTGTTCACTGGGGTCCTAACATATTTGTGGTAGGTGAAATTGTCTCGTTTAACTCTTAGCTAGTATTTGATCATAAAATTTAGGATTTCGATTTTAAGTTTTTAATTTAAAATATTTGTGTATTAAATTTGCATAAAATATGATTTTGAAATCTCAAATATGCAAATCAGTAGAATTTCAAGTTTCTAAAAATATAAAACTTGACGCATGAATTTATATATATTTTTTAAAAGACTTACCATCATTTAATTTTTTTTTATAGGAAATGACACATGTTTGATGTGAAAAGATTGTTTATATTATATGTAAGATTTATATTAAAGAATAACTAATTACTACTATCGTTGACTATTGAATCACTATAAAATTGTGTGTATTTTAAAATCGTAATAACATGTGCAAGGATTTATTTATAAGAAAAACATAAAAAATATGCAATGTCTTAGGATATTATTTATTACCTTATATATATAAATTTTGATCATTTGGTAAGATTATATAAGAATTAGAAACGTTTTAATAATTTTTACAAATTATAAAAATAATTATATTATAAAAAGAAACTAAAAAAATCAACTTGCATGTCCGAATAAATTTCAATATCAAATCAACATGATTTAAAATCATACCACCAAATATGGTGGTAATCATGTGACCACCTAATTTGTAACATGTATGGTTCATTTTATGTCAATATTGAGTTATGAATATCATATACTCTTTCACCCTTATATTAGTTGTTCACGTTTCATTTTACACATGTATCCTTTTATTTTATATTAGTTATTCATGTTTCATTTTACACAATATTTAAAAAACTATGAATAAAATGACCAATTTTATTAATTAATCATTTATCCATATTAATAACATGAAAATAATTTATTAAAAAAATATGCTTTAATAGCATAAGACGTATAAATAAAATACCATTAAAATAAATACAAAGTAATTAATAAACTTTTAAAAAAAATTGAAACTTCTATATTCATTTAGTTTTTCAAAGAATATTAATTGTAGCGATAAAATTAATTTTTTTTTTATCTTGATTCAGTAAACAAACAAGTAATTAAAATATATATTTTTAATCAGCTAATCAACTAATATGAAACAAATAGACGATCGTATAAACAAATCAAAAGGCTACAAAAAAGAACCATCTTTTCTCATCTCATGCAAATAGAGACAAGAAAGATACTCATCTCACCTCCTATAAATACAAACAATTTTCTTTACAATTTTCAACAATAGTAAAAACCAATAACATACAAAAAAAAGAAGAATGGAGAAAAAGGCTCATCCTTTACTTAGAGGAGGAAGAAGAGAAACAAAATATAGCCATGGATTTTCTTCATCAGAAATAGAAACTTTAACATCTATTTGTGAAACAATTCTTCCTCCTCTTCCTCTAAATTCACTTCAAGAAAATAACAAAATAATTCAAAACTTTCATAAAGTTTCTGGCTCTCAATATCCAATTCCTGATGAGGTATGTAAGACAAATAGTCTGTCAGATTCACTGCTTATTTTTTCTAGTCGATATACATGAATTTCGAAAAAGAAGATGGACCCCCCCCCCCCCTCCGTTTTTTTGGGGTGAATTGAAGTAATTTATTTATTGTAGAGTTAGTTAACTATCTGAATTTTCACGTGTAATTCACTCCTCTGTTTTTCCTTCCTCTACCCTTACTATACTGTTTATTTTTTCTAGTTGATATACACAAATTTCGAAAAAAATGGATGAAGAAGGCCATCTTTTTCTTTTTTCCTTTTTGAGGTGAATTGAAGTATTTTATTGGTCATAGAGTAACTCATTAGTTAACAATCTGACTTTCACGTGTAATTCTCTCTCCCGTTTTCTCTACCCCACTATATTGTTGTTTAGGTTAATTCTTTGAAAAAAGATTGATAAAAAGCTTTTTTTTTAGGTGAATTGAAGTAATTTAATGGTCGGAGAATCTGAGTAACTCAATTAGTTGACTATCTGAATTTTCATTTTATTGATGAGGATTTAAATTTACTTTTAATTTTATTGTAGGTTGCTGAGATTGTGATGAAAATGGGGTTTTTTGAACCAAGAATGTTGGTGAGGGGTTTGCTAAGAATTCTATCAACAAGAATTGGGAGTTTGTTACTTTGTGGATTATTTTGTTTTGGAAAAAGTTGGCCTTATATTAACAAATTCTCTGATATTTCATTGGATAAAAGAGAAATTGTGATGCAAAAATGGTTCAACAACAGATTCTTTACTCCTGTTAGATTGGCATTTCTGTTTGTCAAATTCTTGTGTCTATACATCTTCTTTACTCAGGTAATTCTCCTTCTCGCTCGGTGTCTGATATCTATATTAAAGTCTTATTAAATTTGCATATGTTTCGAAAAGTCTCATATTGAGAGTAAAATGTTTCCTAACAAATATAACTTCATATTCAGAATTAGAATTAAGGATGAAAAAGTAATTATCACTCCACCGCAACTGATTTTTGTAGCTTTTTTCTTGAGTCTAAACATGACCCATAGTTTTTGCAGGGCTTTGTTTGTCTTTTTTCACCTTTTTTATTTTGTATTTTTCTTGAGTCTAAACATGGGCATAGCACCTGGTTTTTGCAGGGTTTTTTTTGTCTTTTCCACCCTTTTTTTTTTTTATATTTTTATCTTGATATTTCAGTTATTGATTAATTTTAATTTTAGTCCTTATAATATTTGATAAAGTATATTTGAAGCTTCAACTATTTATAAAATGTGCATTTTAAATTCGTTTGCTGATGAATATTCATAAATTTCCAGAATTAATAACCATTCCACTGTTGAATTATCCATATTCTATGTTAAATTCGTTTTGAAATTCTATATTTGAAGATAATTTACTTCTTAAAATAGTTCAAATATAACATTTTCTACCTAAAGGAATCAAAAGCATATATTTTAATTAATCAAAAGTTATACGTGTTTGAGTCATTTATCACGAGGATCAAAATCAGAATTTACAAATAATCAAGAAATGTTATTCTCCTTTTTTTTTTTGTGATACGGGGGCAACATGCAAAGTTAAAAATCTCAAGGTACCTTATAATATTATGCTAAGTATTTTATCAAAATATCTTTCTTGATTTTGGAATTAACAAATTCCTATAAATTTGTTTTGCTCAATATAGCCTTGAGTGTCCTTAAAGAATTGGTCACTAGGAAGTTTCATCTTTTAATTATATCTGAAATTGTGCTAGCATCATGTTTTTAAAATTTTACTTATTTTATTTTCAAAACATCTTAAAATCCAACCTTTCTTGATAGGTTGAAACGTGCGTTTACATCAAATCAAATTAATTTATCGTGATTAGCGATAAAAAACAAAAAAAAAAATATTAATTAATGAAAGTTCAGTTAGTCAACCATTAGAGGTAAAGGGTATTAAATATGATATTTTAAATGAATTTGACAAAAAAAAAAACTATTAAATTGATTTTGGGAAAATGCCTTTCCATTACTAGCTTATCCCATTAGAACACATGATATGCAAAAAAGCCTTATATGGACAATTTGAAAGTCAAAACATGTGACTATTGAAGATGATTTATACTTTATTGATCACTGTTTATTTATTGAAAAATATCACTTTTAATTATTTTTTAAAAGAAGTTAGGTGGTTGAAAATGATAACTCATTTATTTGGAGTTTTTCATATAATAGGTAACTTTTTATATGGACCAATTTCTTCTTTCAATAGAATAGAAAAAAGGACACTTCATTGTTAATTTGGTCCCAAGATTTTAATGTACATCTTTTTTGTTAGACTAAAAATAACATCAACAACTAGATTGCTTCTCTTTATTATGAGCTATGTTACTCGGACTCTTCAAATATACTGAGTGTGTCGAATCCTTTAAAAACTATGAATTTTTGGAGGACTCAACACGAGTGTCGCAACATTTATGGAGGCCGGAGTAACGTAGAGTTTATGAGATATTCATATATGATCAATAGCTACAACATTCAGTATTTGATGAGAATATCAAGTATTCCCTCCATACCAATATATGTGATGGTGTTTGCCTAGGCAAGGAGTTTTAGAATGGATAAAAGATTTTTCAAATTTTGGTCCAAAACAAGCCATAGATATAGAAATGTGTTGTTCTTTTTGAGTCTGACTAAGAAAAGAGAGTCACATAAATTGGGATGGAGGGAGCAGTTGATGTTGAAACTTTTTTTACTTACAAATGCAGTCCAATCATTTAGAGGGGAATTTTGATCATCAGTTAGTAGATTTATAGGACCTATTATTTGTCTTGACTTCATGAACTAATTTGTGAGTGCTTTTGACCTATGTTGTTCGGATTCTACAAAAATGCCAACGTCAGATCCTCCAAAAGTAGTGACGTGACACAGACGTGGCAACATGTTTGAAGAGTCCGAGCAGCATAGCTTTTGACAGTACATTCAACAAATTTGCATATTTTGATCAAGGAAGTTAACAAAAGAACCACAAAAACTAGCTAAAAGTGCTAAATTGAGTGTCTTTTTTTTTCTATAGGTTGGTGAAGATTCAAAAAATCCAGCATGGGATGACATTGGTTATCAAGTAGACAATGAAGAGAACTCTTCAGAAACACCTGATGAGAGACCTCTTCAGAAGGGAATCATCGAAACTATATACGAGACAGAATCAAGCATTGTAAAATCTCTTGTCGAAAAAGGCCTAAAAGTCACAGAAGACACAAAAAACAACATGTACAAGGTTCAATGTGATGTTGTCATTGTTGGTTCAGGATGTGGTGGAGGTGTTGCAGCAAGTGTTCTTGCAAGTTCTGGCCAGAAAGTCGTTGTTCTCGAGAAAGGAAACTACTTCGCGAAATCAGACTATTCTTCCCTTGAAGGACCTTCACAGTCTCAAATGTATGAATCAGGAGGTCTACTCTCAACTTTGGATGGTAAAGTTATGATCTTAGCAGGTTCAACAGTTGGTGGTGGCTCTGCTGTTAATTGGTCAGCTTGCATTAAGACCCCTGATTCCGTTATACAAGAATGGGGCGATGATAAAAAAATCTCCATGTTCAAAACCCCTGAGTATGTATCAGCTATGGACAAAGTTTGTGAACGAATCAACGTGACAGAGAAATGCACACAAGAAGGTCTACAGAATCAGATTCTCCGAAAAGGGTGTGAAAGACTTGGTCTTGAAGTTGAAGGCGTGGCAAGAAACTCATCCGAGGATCATTATTGTGGCTCATGTTGTTATGGATGTAGAAGAGGTGAGAAGAAAGGAACTGATACAACTTGGCTAGTCGATGCTGTGGACTGTGGAGCTGTGATTATAACAGGATGCAAAGCCGAGAGATTCATACTGGAAAAGAAAAAGTATGGGAAAACAAGAAGCAAGAAATGCTTAGGAGTGATTTCAACTAGTATGAATAAAGATATCACAAAGAGTATATGTATTGAGGCAAAAGTGACCATTTCAGCTTGTGGTTCTCTTTTGACCCCTCCACTTATGATCTCTAGTGGATTGAAAAATCGAAACATTGGTCGAAATCTCCATCTTCATCCAGTCATAATGGCGTGGGGGTACTTCCCTGAGTCCAATTCTGATCTCAAGGGGAAAATATACGAAGGAGGAATCATTACCTCGGTACATAAAGTGGGGAGTCATGATTCGAATGTAAGAGCTATTATAGAAGCTCCTGCTTTAGGACCGGGATCATTTGCTGCTTTATGTCCTTGGACATCAGGAGAGGACATAAAGAATAGATTACTCAAGTATGACAGAACAGCTCATTTATTTGCAATGGTTAAAGATGTTGGATCGGGGGAAGTTAGGTCCGAAGGAAGAATTAGCTACACATTCAATGGCACGGACAAAGAAAGTTTGAAACTCGGGCTAAGACAAGCTTTAAGGATCTTGATAGCAGCAGGAGCTGCTCAGGTAGGCACTCAACGTAGCGATGGACAGAGAATCAAATGTAAGGGACAAAGTGAAAAAGCACTCGAAGCGTTTCTTGACACAGTCACAGCAGCTGAGGGACCAAAGTCACTTGTAAAGGATTTTACAACTTATTGTTCTGCTCATCAAATGGGGAGCTGCAGGATGGGAATGAACGAAAAGGACAGTGCAGTCGATGAAAACGGGGAGAGTTGGGAAGCAGAAGGACTATTTGTTTGTGATGCTAGTGTTCTTCCAGGTGCTGTTGGTGTAAATCCAATGATCACTATACAGTCTACTGCATATTGCCTATCCAAGAAGATAGCAGAGATGATAAAAGACGGAAGGTTCTCAAGATAAGCCATACTCAGCTACTTATCCTCTTTATATATATATTGTATCCATACGAATTCATAATGCCTTGTCCTTTGATTGTTCATATATTTGTAATTTTCATTTAAATTTAACACTTTGTATGACTACTAGTATGGATAAAGAGGATATCAATAAACAAAATATTCATGTTTGATGTTTTGTCCCTTGAATCAGCTTCAACATTCTTCAGACAAATGTTAAATGGTGAAAAACACACCTGAAGTATCACTTTTTTGCGAGTTTCATACCTGAACTATTATGTGTTTGCTCACCAACTATTTCACATGCCTTTTGGCAATTGTATTCAAACACTTGGTCTACTCAGCTTTGAGGTGTGTTTTGATAAATAGTTGGTGATAGTTCAGGTAGGAAACACAGAACACTTGATACTTCATGTATGAAACTCGCAAAAATAGTGATACATCAGGTGTGTCTTTGACCTATGTTTCTTGGACTCTTAAAAAATGTCATCGGGTGTGCGTCGTATCCTTCAAAAGTAGTGTATTTTTGGAGGATCCGTCACGGGTCTGGCAACATTTTTGGATAGTCCGAGCAACTTAGTTTTTGACCATTATCTCTTATTTTATTCCTATTTATAACACAGAAATGCAGTTGATAAATATATAACTGAATGAGAATAAAGGATCATAATAGAATTGAATTAAGTCACAAGAAGTGTTAATGACATACAATCATAATGTGGTAGAAGAACCAATTATTCTGGGAAATAAAGACTTCTTCTGATATTTACTAAGAATAATATAACATCTCAGAGATACATTTCTGATCACAATTGAGTTAAGAATGAGAAAAATATACAAACAGGCATGGAAATAACATTAGCTTAATGCAACTCTTCTTGGCAACACCTTGAGCACATAAGGCTCGAATCATTTAACAACGATCAATAAAATGATGGCGGATTCTCCACTCACACCATAAGCGATAAGTGCCTCCAACTTGCTGCTGCAGAAACTACTGTTTTCCGCTTATTCAGAAGCCTGTCTTTGTTATCCAAACATAGATTTAAAAGTTATTCTAGCCATCAGAGTCTGTCTCGCGGAATGGCAATGGAACTGCTTTCACTGCCCTGAACTTTCCGACATTGTTCAAGTGCTCATTCTCCAACCTAAACAATCACAAATAAACAGTAAGGAGTCTTGTATGTTCAGCACATAATGTCTTTGCTAGCCTGCTAGGGACTTAGTGTACCTGTAGAAGTTCCAGTGACCACGTCGAATAACTTCCAATGAGGCAAGGAAAAAGTCAAGTAAACCCGACTCAAATGGTCTTACGTTGAAATGCATGACTGCCTCCACCCAAGCAACTCTCAAGACCAAATTCAAAGCCTATGATTCAAAATTTTAAAAATCTGTTCAGGTATATGATATTGTTATATGTAACACAAAAAGCTGTCGAAAGACGAAAGGACTTACAATTGAAGCATAGTAAATGCTCTTATTCTTCAGGATTAGTTCATCTCTGAGCAAAAAGTTTTTGGATTTCAAGTTAAAAAATCCCCAGTCCTTTACAAAATCCCAATACAACTGATAAACTGTGGCTATAA